>OZJO01020163.1:0-11368 GCA_900406225.1 Acrobeloides nanus
ATAATACATGGTGCAGTAACCTCAAAATATAGTATAGCTGGCGCATATGGTAGTATCTTATGTGCAATTTTTATCGTCGCATGTTTATTTATATTTTATGCGAATTATTTTAAAACCTCATGGGCTTATTTGCCCTATTTGATAACAGCAGTAAGTTGACTTAAAGATCCCGCTTTCTCATCAGCCACAATCACAAAAGATTTAAATTTTACAAGCGTCTTGCTCTATTTTTTTACAAAGCAGACCCTCTATCATGAAATTTAACCATTCTTGCTGTAGAGTCAATGGGTATTTTGCAGTATTTTGCAGCACTTTGCTGCACTGCGTGTAGCTCACAGCGCAGCAATCAGCGTCGCGCGCAGCTGCTGCACTCAGCGCTGTGAAGTATAAAAAAAGAGCCAACATTTTTAGGCAGTTGGTATTATATTATATGGTTTATTTGCTGCTTTCTTATTAATTATGGCAATATTTTTACCTCAGATTTATGTGGACTACATTTCTAAAGATTCAAAAACAGGTAATTTGTTTTAAATTTGTTCAGTGGCGCGTTCTACTTCCCGGGTTTTTGAAGTTGGCTTCGTGGCGGGGGAGAAAAAGTGGGTGGTACCACTACCGTTCACACCACCCATTTGAGTAGTACCACCCACCATCTAAATCATCATGAATGGTGCTACCCATCAACCATTCAGGATGGGTGATGCCACCCATGGGTGGTTTGGGTAGTGGGTGATAACCCATTTTCGCCCCCTGCTCCGTCGTCTGAAGTAAAAGTTTCCTATTTCGAGTTATGATGTTGGAAACTTTGCAACGTGTCAGAACCAAGGGTGTTAAGATCCGGGACCCAGCCCATGGGCCGAGGTCGCGGTTTTTTACGGCCATTGAAATGGGGTGGACCGGGGCTGTAAATTTTGCTGCCCGGGCCATAAAAAGCGCGGTCCTACTTAAATGGCAATTTTCATTTTTTTAAATTTGTCGTTTTTTGAACACTTTTAGCACAAAACATCCCTTTTCAAAAAATTATGCTTATTTTTTGCCCAAAAACCCCACACTAGAGACCAATCGAAAATAGAACCCCATCTTCTAATAGAACCCTACCCCTCGCAATGGAAAAATGGCAGTTCATTGAACAACCACGACCCATTCGGCACGATTTTGAACGATTATTGAAACGATTCTTGCAAATCAGTCTATTTAATTGTCTGCAAAAATAGTTCAATAATCGTTCAAAATCGTGCCGAATGGATCTATGTCATAATTACCTGGTAATAATCCCCTTCCAGAAATGAAAGTAGCTAAGAGAGGAAGGAAGGGCCAGCAAAATTTGTCCCCTCCCCCGCTCCTAAATGCCTTTCCTAATAGAAACTTGTTATATTGATTAAAAATTTTTATATCAAATTCCTATTATCAAACATCATTGTTTTAGAAACAAGAGCACTATGTATTACATTCTTCTGTATTATTACTATTGGAGAAATAATTGCAATTTATTTATGGCTGGTAGTTTTAAAAGCCTTTAGGCATACGAAAAATGTTATTGAACCAGATGAACTAAGGCTTTATTTAATTGCTGAACATGATCATCCCCACCATGGATAATTTATAAATTTTATTTTAAAATCATATAAATCAATTTTTCTAAGTAAATATATCAAAAAACACACCTTTTTCAAAAATAAATTACAATATTGACCGAGTCCCCGATGAGGACTCGGTCAATATACTGTCGCTACAGCCCACAATCCGGATTAATCCGGATGCATCAGGAAGCTATCCGGACGAGAATCCGGACGCGTAGTAACATCTATTATAACAATTCGGACGCATCTATCACGATCCTTATGCTGTTAGTTATAAATAAAATTACTGTATTTATTTATTCCTTCAACAATAAAGACTTTCACGTTAAAAAAATTGCTTTACAAATAAACATCATTTTTTGATGAATATTTAAGGTCAAACAACATAGAAGATAAGTTCGAAAGACGTTTTATTCGTGATGAGTTAGATAATTTAATTAATTGCAAATCAGTTTGTTGTTCTCTATAAGGTATTAGGCATCCTAGTTGTGCTTGGAATGCTATTCTATAGTCTCGGCTAAATTAAATTTTAAAGCACATGGAAAAATTCCTGGCCATACAATGATTTAAGAAATGCCAAGAAGAGGATGGATCAATTCCCCCAATGCTTCATAAATAATAACAGGGATTTGGTTCTTATAGTTAGTAGAGACAGGACCGAAGTGTGGCCTCGGCCGAGGATCCTCGGTATCGATCCTTGGTTTTTTTGGGTCAACCGAGGAAAACCGAGGTTTGAGAAAAATCCAAAACGACGGTATTTTTCGATGTAATATTTTTTATTTTTTTTTGTAATATCTTTTCGGATGTAATATCGAGTATTTTTTTTTGTAATATTTTTTTGGTTGTAATATCGGGTATTTTTTTAGGGCCTAAGGCCTATAGTCTATAGGCCTAAAGTCCATAGCCTCTAGGCCTATAGGCCTAAAGCCAAAGGCCTATAGGCCCATAGCCAAAGGCCTATAGCCTATAGGCCCATAGCCTATAGGCCTAAAGCCAAAGGCCTATAGCCTCTAGGCCTAAAGCCAAAGGCCTATAGGCCTATAGCCTAAGGCCTATAGCCTAAGGCCTATAGCCTAAGGCCTATAGCCTAAGGCCTATAGCCTAAGGCCTATAGCCTAAGGCCTATAGCCTAAGGCCTATNAGGCCTATAGCCTAAGGCCTATAGCCTAAGGCCTATAGCCTAAGGCCTATAGCCTAAGGCCTATAGCCTAAGGCCTAAAGTCTAAAATTTTTTTAAAAATATTACAAAAAGAAATACTCGATATTACATTCAAAAAGATATTACAAAAAGAAATACTCGATATTACATCTAAAAAGATATTACAAAAAAAATATTTATATTACAAAAAGAAATATATTATATTACAACAAAAAATATTTTCGAATCAAAAATCGAAAAAAACCGAGGATTTGACCCTCGGTCTCATTCCGTGGCCTCGATTTTTTGACAAATGATTGTTTTTCAGCTGAAAATGCTCAGAAAATGGCGATTTGTATGGAAAAATGGCAAAAATTGGACATTTTTGTTGAAAAAATGAGTATTTTTTAATTTTGATGAAAAATCATAACAAAAGACTATTATGTGGAAATTTTGGGCAAAAAATAAAGGAAAAAATTCTCGCCCGTCGGTCACGATCCTCGGTTCCTCCAAGGGAAAAATCGGTCATCCTTATCCTTGGTCTCAAGCTCGGTTTTTTGAAAACTCCGATCTCTAATGGTTAGACCCCCCCCCCCCATTCCCCTAAATTTTTTAAAAGTTTACCTGAATAAATAATATACAATAAAGTTTATGGAAACTCCAAAATTTATTAATATGCCCACCGAGATTGTCAAAATTAACAAATTGACGTGTGGTATAAGAGACAAAACAATACTATGTGTAATAAGAGCTGTAGGCCAACTACAGATCACTATAAGCATAACAATTGTCAACGACTTTAGGATTTTTTTAGTTGCTCTACAGCTATCTAAATTATATATCGCATTTCCTCTAACATAACCCCCCTTAATACACTCCGTTTCACATCTATAAACGCACCCTCATTTTTGCTAGTTTGTGGTGTCACAAAGAAATCTGACCAAACCACGATTACAACATGATTCCGCATAAAAACTAGCAAAAATGGGGAGGGGATGCGTTTATAGATGTGAAGCAGAATGTAGAACCCCAGCCTCTAATAGAACCCCACACTAGAGACCAATCGAAAAATAGAACTCCACCTTCTAATAGAACCCTATCCCCTCGCAATGGAAAAATGGCAGTTCATTGAACAATTTTCTTGAATTTTCTTTTAGCATGGAACAATATGAGATATTTTGTATTTTTGCATCATAATTTTTCAAAATGTATAAACTCTTAAAAAATTCAGCCATATTGACCTCATTGGTCTTAAATTTTTTGATTTTTTTATTTACCATAAACTAAATTTTTCGAAATTTCATGATCGAAAAATAGATTAACACTCAAAATCCAAATCTCAAAATCCCAAATTCTCAAAATTCTAATTCTAATCCGAATTCAGAATCCGAATTCAGAATCTGGATTCAAAATCAGAATCCGAATTCAGAATTCGGATTCTGAATCTGGATTCGGATTCTGAATTCGAATTTGGAATCTGGATTCGGATTCAGAATCCGGACTCAGAATCAGAATCCGGATTCTAATCCGAATTCAGATTCAGAATCCGAATTCAGAATCCAGAAACCGAATTCAGAATCCAAAAATCCGAATTCAGAATCCGGATTCAAAATCAATATTCGATCATAGGTAGAAAAAATGCAAATTTTAAATGAATTTGTGATTTTGAGCAGTTTCCGAAAAATAGAACCCCACCTCCAATAGAAATCCACACTAGAGACCAATTGCCCTAATTGATTATTTTATATATTACCTTTCATTCTCCTAACAAAAATCCACATAGACGTATAAATTACAGCCATTGAAATGGTTAAAAAATAAAAAACGTATGTTTGAATTTGACGCATTCTGAAGCTATGAAATGCATCGATTATGCAAATTATTTTGCTACAAATAACAAAATTAAAAGTCCAAAAATGGGTGTTTTATCTTACAAGTTATGTAAACTTTTTGCTTCATGATATGTAAGTACACTCCATATAATACCATAAGCAACCGGTATTATTAAAAGGCCACATATATAAATGGGTTTATTTAGATGACCATATCTAAATTGAAAAAGTGGAATAGGAAAACCGATAAAAATCGTTCGGTTTCGGTTTTTTCGAATTTTTTTCGGGTTTTTTCGGCTTTCTCAAATAAATTTGTTGCGAAAATTTTTTTTAAATTGCCGTTTTTAAGCTGAAATGCTCAGAAAAAGACATTTTTGGTGAAAAAAGGATGCATTTTGATTTAAAAAATTGAAATTCTAGACATTTTAAGAGAAAAATTGGTCATTTTTTTTTAATGAAAACTCATTTATCGGTTTTTTTCTTTCAGTTTCGGTTTCGATTTTTTTAATAGGTTTTTTAAACATGCAGCTTCGGTTCGGTTTCCCAACTTTATGAAAAAGCTAAAGGGAAACTATAAACAATGTAAGGGGAAGGGGCTTGTGGAGACCATCTCCCAATGCGTCTCGATGAGACATGTTATGAGGAGAAGAGATTTTACAAAGTCCACCTTCCACAATCACCGAGATCGGCCAAAGGCTAAAACATATTAAGACCCTTTTGGTCAAACGAAGAAAAGCGAAAATTTCAATGTTCACATACACCTCCCCCCCCCCCCCCCCCCCCTCCTACCATCTTTATTATCCCCTCCCCATTTTCTATCTCTCTCTATCGCATACACATTTAGATCGTATTTTAGCAATCAACACAAAAATTAAAATCTTACAATCTAGGCGAAACGATGCATATTAATCTATCAATACCAATTAAGATAACAATACACATTCCAATAAGAAACGAAACAAAAGGTAAAATTTGCAAACGCCAACAGTTAAGAAATGATGTGTAATTAATACCCGTAAAAATATAGTAGGCAAAAATGTAATGACCCCATTGATGAATAATGTCAAAAATGGCATTTATTGCAATTAGCCAGTTACAACAACCTTGGAGATTTCTAAAAAATAATTTTTCTAAAAATGTAGTCTTTGGGCTAGTTGCCTAAATCAGGGTCAGATAATTTTTTCTTACTTCGAAAATACTCGCAATCGATTCCTATAATAAAATTATCACTAGAACTTTGCATTAAATGATAAAACTTATGGCAAATCTGTTCAATTTGGGGAGTCCGTTTATTTCGGCCACCCTGTAATGGAATGTGAGTTTGGATGAGAGGATCCATTTCTGTGCGGAAAGGTAAGATCCAAATTTTTACTTACTTATTAGTAAAGGTAACCCAAACAATACAAAAGTTCCCAATATTACCCAAAAGGGACAATAAAATTAGCACTATTGTAGGTAGAAATAGTTCTATTTCATAATTCCTTTCCTATAAACAATTAGAAAAATTTTTTAACTTTAATTAAATTTACTTCTTCTGTTGAGTTAAACAGCATAGTGTTTATCACTAAAGGTAGCATCAAAAAGAAAGAAAAAATTAAATAAATTCAGCTAGCATTCATAAATAAAACTCTAATTCTGAAAATAAAATTTTAAAAATATATAAATTTTAAAAACATCTTTGATTGAAAAGAGAGTGCCGTAGATAAATAACAAAATGATAATAAGTTTTATTTAAGAGTAATATTAATAAATCCTACAACATTAAACGTGTAATGTGTGTTTGTTTGTCCGCACGGACGATTTCGGGAACGTTAGATTTAAACCCGGAGTGCCGTTGCAAAAGTTGTAGGGGACGATGAGAGAATACGTTTGACACCAAAATCATCGAAATTGGACAAAAAAATTTTCAATTTTTTATCCTTTGGAGGACAGGGCGTACAGATTGCGGGTGCAATCTTCAAATTGCACCTACAGCGATCTTTTTGCGCTATCGATTGCACCTGCAGATAAAAAATTTTGCACCCGCGCCAAGAAGCAATATGGATGCTCTGCTTGGGGGACCAAGGCGAAAAAATTGATTCTTCAAAAAGTTCTCCAAATCAGGTAATTTTTTGTACTCGGGGTTTTTCGAGTATGGAGAACACGAATCCGAAGAAAGTTTTGAATTTTGATCGCAGAAAGGGGTCGAATCGGCCAATTTTTTTACATAAGAGGTATTTTACGTAAAATTGGGTAAAAAATGAAATTTTACTCTAGAGTAAAATATATACCGAAGAAAAATAACAACCGCTCGAAGATACCCTACTAGCGCGTTAGCACCCGAACCCGGCATTAAATAATAAATAAATACCGGAAGTCGAGCGCTTCGCGCTCGGAGGGAATCTCGGATTTTTCGAGGGTGACTCCTAGCGCCTACTATTTTTTATGCCACCATGAAATTTATGCCAGCATAAAATTAATACCGGTATTTTATGCTACCTTGAAATTTTAAAAAAAAGTAGTGGAAATTGTCTTCTCTTATCGTTCCCACAACTTTTGTTTTAGCATTTGGAGTTTAAATCAACCATTCTCGAGATCATCAAAGATTGCAATCAACTCCTCATATAATTCTCATAATATAAAAATTTTTCGTGGGAAAAGAAAGAAAAAATTTCATTTGTGTTGAAGAAATTCTCATAAGAAAATTGTTTACATCATACCAAAAAACTAAGCTTAAATGTTTTCTTGTTAAAAAAGTTGTCAGAAATTCATTAATATTACTCAGTTGTTTCCGAACTACCATCAAGATCAGACGTATTTAGCAAATTTTATTTAATAATTCTATAAATAAAAAATTATAGTGTAATTAAAAAAGTCTCCGAAATAATATTAATGAATTGTTACCGATCAACCAACAAGATCTACTTCTTCCCTCCGATCGCGTTAGCGCTCGGCTCTTTTTTATGCCAGAATAAAATAAAAAATTGAAATTTACTTTGGAGGGTACATCCATAAAAGTTGTATCAAAAGTTTTAGATTTTCATCCCCTACAACTTTAATTTTAGCACTCGGGATTTAAATCAAACATGCTCGAGTCATCACAGACGTACAGACATTACACGTTTAAAGACAAGCAGCATGAAGGATGTTAAAAAAATTCATAATTTATCAGAACAACATAGAGCATATGTAAAGATTCATAGCGCATCAAGTGGGCTTTACCCGCCTGATGCGCTATGAATCTTTAAATTTCCGGTCAATGCGCGATACACGGCTTAGGAGTCTACCTCATCTTATGCATGCATGAACGGATTGAACTGATAGACTTCATAACGAAATATCTTTTTATGGTTGAGGAATTATGACATGCCGTCTTTATCAAAAATGATGTTCTTGGTTAGCTCTACATTGATATATTGTTATCCACGTTATTCCACGTGGCAATAACATGATATGAGTTCTTCCGCATTCAGCTGAGTTTAGCCAGCGGCCGAATGAATTATTGGCGGCCCCTAGTATCAGCCGAGCGCATCCGGTGCTCTCGGAAAAACTATCATTAATTTTTTCTTGCACAGAACCTCAATTTTGGACCAACTATGCACGGGTTTTTCGCATGCTTTGAAAATTTTATTAGAGGTTATTCAAATATTAAGTAATATCGTGAGGGAGGGTAAGTTTGATAAAACCTAAATTAATCCTGAATAAACAAAAATTTTGAATACTCTAAAAAAGATGTAATTGTAAATTTTTTTTTGATACTACTCAATAAGACGCAGACATGTGATAGTCATTAAATATGCAACTTCTTGAGTCATTCTGAAGGCGAGCCAATTTTTACGAATGACCTCACTACTATAGAATCAATGACGTAAATTATTAAATTATTGGGTATTTTTAGAATTCATCCATATCAATTTCATGGTATAGATATTTAAAAAATATTCTTGAGTAGGAAAAACGAGGATTTTGGCGATTTTTTCTTCATTTTTACTCGAAATATCTGAATAAAGTTTTTTTAGGTAAGGCTTTCACATTTTGACTTTAGCTTTTGTTCATATGGAGAGCAGTGAGGGTGATAGCCTCCAGGGCAAGGATACCTTAGGGAGGGGGCACAGGGGACCGGTGCCATCCCCCCATTTGGGCCGAAAAAAAAATCCGTAACCATAAGTGTTTCTTTATGTTTTTGAGAAAACCCCTTTTTGGGTAAGTACCCCCAGCTACGATTTGCTCCAGATGCCTATAAATTTATCTTGCAAATGTAAAATGGAAAAAGGAATATCATGTTAAAAAATTTTTAAATTTGGAAAATGTTGCAGATTTTTTCGGATTTTCCATTTTCTGATTTTATTTTCCATTTTATTTGATTAATTATTATTCGATCAATCAAAAAAGTGGAAAATACGAAAAATCTGCAAAATTGTTCAAAATTGAAAGTAATTTTCCATTTTACATCTCCCATTTTGCATTTTCTAGATAGATTTATAAGCCCAAGGTTTGGGGATTGCACTATCAGAAAAATAAATTATTCAAGGAAAAATAACTTTTTAAGGAACAATTGATAAAAACATTAAAAATAGCTAAATTTTGTAAAAAATTGATGTTTTTAAAAAATGTTTCTATAAATTAAAAAATCATATGTAGGACCCTTTAGTAATTTTTTGGAAATCCGACACGCGAAGTGCAGGATTTCCATAAAGTAGAACTTTTTATATTTTTTGGAAATCTATCACACGAAGATTTCGTGAAACCTATATAGTTTCTTCAAAAGAATTGAAAAGTTAAACGAAATAAAAACTCTAAAATGAAACAAAGTAAAAAAATACTCTAGTAATCTGAATGAATCTCAGCTACAATAAGAGAAGCGTACTTTTGTTTTCAACAATGATTATTGTCGTTTCGATGGAAATGTTGGAGAAAATTTAAATATTACAATGACATTTATCACGTATTGGCGCTTTAATTTGCAATAATTTGACTACACAAGACCCAAAATGCCGGGGAGAGTTTGTTTTTTGAGAATTGAAATTTCTAAGAAAATTATTCAATTGTATGAAAACACAAAAAAATAATAACACATTATTTAAGAGCTCAAAAATTGAGTATAACATATGGATATAAAATTGTCAAGTCCATACATTTTTATAGAAGCATATTATATATGTTACGGGAAAATCTGTTTTTTCGGGAATATCTGATTTTTCTGGGAAATCTGAACTGATAAATATTCGCGGGAAAATCTGAACTGATCGATTTTCCCGGTCAAAGCCTTAGGCTTAGCCTTAAAGGGGGGGTTCACTTTGCGACTACCTCTCGAAAAAAATTTTTTCTAAAATGATCATTTTTAGGGGTAATTTTATGCGGGGAATCGATTGCGCATATTACCAAAATGTGAAAACGCTTCCCTGACCCTAATTCAGGAAAAAAAAAAGATTTTTGAAGCGAAAATTAAACATTTCTGATTTGTTTGATTTTCGCTTCAAAAATCCAATTTTTTTCCTGAATCTGGGTCAAGAAAGCGTTTTCACGATTTGGGAATGCGCGCAATCGATTCCCCGCCTAGAAAAACCTAAGAATCGACGGTTTTCTCATAAAAATCCAAAATGTTTGATTTTCGCTTCAAAAATACAATTTTTCCCTGAATCAAGGTCAGGGAAGCGTTTTCACATTTCGGTCATGTGCGCAATCGATTCCCCGTATAAAATTACCCCTAAAAATGATCTTTTTAGAAAAAATTTTTTTTCGAGAGATGGTCGCAAAGTGGACCCCCTTTAACTTTAGGCTTAGTCTAAGACTTAGCCTAACCTTAGGCTTAGCCTAATACTAAGTCTAGGCTAAGCTTAAGCCTACGGTAAGCCTAAGGTTAAGGCTAAACCTTAGCCTAAGGTTAAGCCTAGGGCTAAGCCTTTTCTCGGAAAAATCGATAGTCCAGATTTTCCCAGAAAAATCAGATATCTCCCGTATAAAGACATGGATGAACTGCTCGAAATTGCCGCACGGAGTATCGTTCGGAGTGCCGCTTGGGACGTTCGGAAGCGAGATCGAAGGCCTAGCAGAGACGCTCACTGAAAAGCTAGATCGCAGAGCGCCGAAGGCGGCTCAGTCTATTGGCATTAACGCACATAATAGGCCCAATTTATAGGCATAATTTATGAAGGGAGGTGTAAAAGCATCGCACTCATTTCAGAATTGTTAATTTTTTATTTTAAAAAATAGTAAAAAGTAATCCCCTAGACTATAGCACTGCTCTAGTGTCAGGATTTTCCGGGATGTGTGCATATGAATGAATAACCTTTTTGGAAATTTGATTTTTTACGCCAAGGGATCGAAAAAATCGTCAAAATGTTTTCTAAATTGACTGAAATTTTGTATTCGGATTTTTTTTGACATGGAGAACACGTATTTGAAGGAATTTTTTTATGCTGCCCACTGGAGGTGCTCCTACGAGGGGCATACCCTTAGAATGGCTTAAACTGATCATTTTCCCTGACTTAGGGTCGTGCAAGCATTTTCATGCATCGGCAATACGCGCAATCGATCCCACGCCTATAAAAACCCTATTGCAATCGAAAATTTCGTCAAAAATCAAAAATCGACTTATATAGCCAAATATCAACGTTTTAAAATTAAGTCGCAACATTGAAAAATCTCAATTTTTTGAAAAAGTCTATATTGACACGAAAACATAACTTATTCTCAAAAAATGGATTGAATTATATTCAGCATGTACTCTTGTCTAATACTGAAAATTTGGGAGCTGTACGACCTGGGGGGGCGCATTTAACGTGACTCCAAATGACCATTTGGGAGAACGAAAAATTTTTTCGTAAAAATGACCCTAATAC
>OZJO01020170.1:0-10220 GCA_900406225.1 Acrobeloides nanus
GCATTTTTTGTTTTTACGGCATGTTCTGAATCGTTGTAGTTTTCGAGATAATTGCGTTTGAAATTTTGAATTTGCGTACAAGCTCTTCGTTGTAATACACAAACTTTTTTGAATTTTTTTGCGGAAAAATCGATTTTTGAATCAATCTTTTAAATTTCCATAAATGAACATTATAGCAATTTTTTATAGCTAAATGAGACGAACAAAATGACACCAAAATGATCCAAATTGAACATTGTTTTGGGTTATTTAAACGAAAATATGAATCAGAATTTTTGTTTCAATAACCCAAAACAATTTTCAAATTGGATAATTTTTGTGTCATGTTGTTCGTCTCATTTAACTATAAAAATTGCTACAATGTTCATTTAATGAAAATTTAAAAAATTGATGCAAAAATCTATTTTTCCGCAAAAATTCAAAAAAGTTTGTGTATTACAACGAACAGCTTGTAACACAATTCAAATGAAATTATCTCGAAAACTACAACGATTCAGAACATGCCGTAAAAACAAAAAATGTTCCATTTTTCATGATCTTTCCGAATATATCATTTTTTCATATGATTGTAACTTACTGGACTGGTCCTTTAAAAACGGGTAAACTTTGCAGCAGCATCTCCGAAAAAAATTTTTGGAATTTTTGCAGAAATGACTTTTCTAGGAGTAATTTTATGCGAAAAATCGGTTGCGTGCATTCCCGAAGCTTGAAAATGCTTTCCTGGTTCAGGGAAATAAGAGTGTGTAAAATATGAAAATTTTAGATTCAATACACACTCTCATTTCCCTGAATCAGGGGCAGCGAAGCTTTTCAAAGCTTCGGGAATACGCGCAATCGCATAAATTTTTGCTTAAAAATTGAATTTCGCATAAAATTACCCCCTAGAAAAACCATTTTTGCAAAAATTCTACAAAAAATTGTTTTTGCTGCAAAAGTTGACTCCCTTTAAGAAATTTTCAACACTTTTTCATAGCTAGAAATGAACATGAACTTTCTAAAAATTACAAATGAGCAATTTGGACGTAGTTCATTATATTGGTTAGCACTCATCATACGACTCATAAAATCCTCCGATTTTCAAGAAAAAATCTGTTTCTGTTTTCGAAGTGATGAAAATCACTTGCGTTCGCATCTTTCTTCTTCCCATTTTGGCCGTTGTTGTTTTTTGTATGGACGTGGAACCTGTTTTAATGGCGGTCTTACCTGCTTGCTTACCTCCGCATTGCGTGCGAGAGATGATCGAAACGCGCATCATGCACACTCATTACATTTTTGTTGTTATGAAGGCATCCATCCAACGACGATACACGCTTTGTTCCTTTTTTCCGAATTCATCATGTTGACTGTTTTGGTGCTAGAAGTTTTCTTTCGTGTTGTGCGTTTGCATTCTTGTTTCATTTGTCTTATGTGGTTTTTGATTGAGATGTTTAAAAGGGGGTGCAGATCGAGGCCCGATCTCGGACGGAAAACCTTTTTTTAAATAACTTTCTAGGGGTAATCTTATGCGGGGAATCGATTGCAACCATTTTCAGAGCGAGAAAACGCTTCCTTGACCCTGATTCAGGCAATTTTAGGGTAATTTTTGGATCTTTAGCAATAAAATATCCAACCTTTGTCGATCTCATAAAACATCCAAAATACCCTAAGGGGTCATCCAGATATTACGTAATCATGTTGAGGGAGGGGTCGACCCTCCTCATAAAAATTAATTATTTTAGTGCATTTTTGATGATTGCGTTGGGGGGGGGGAGGAGTAAACCACCAAAAAGTTGATTACGTAATATTTGGATGACCCCTAAAATTGCCTGAATCAGGGTCGTGAAAGCGTTTTCACGCTCTGGTAAATGGTAGCTCTCGTTAATCGGTCGGATGGTAGACAGGTGTTAATCACAGTGTGAGTAGTGGAAAATACACCGTCAAGTATTCAACAATTAAGGTCTCGGTAGCACAATGGTAGTACACTTGGACAGTAGCCAGGAGGTCCGGGTTCGAAAACTTTTTGCTCTGAAAATGTTTGCAATCGCTTCCCCGCATAAAATTACCCCTAGAAATTCTCTTTTTTTTAATTTTTCTGACCGAGATCGGGATCGATCTGCACCCCCTTTAAGTTTTTGTTGATATTGTTTTTGTTTTCTAATGCCATTTTCGTGTCCACTTCAATGATGACATCGGTAAAAACTCTTGACCAAGTCCTTGACTTTGGTTTTTGCTGGTCAGTTAGAGGGCGCTCACCTGTTTCCTCGCTACTGTTTACTTAAAAAGAGCCACTCATGTCGAGAATCCAATGATGCATATTTTCGCGGCTGTATAACTCAATCATAATTTAAAGACAAACTTTTGTAGGTGTTTTTCGGAAATGACAGTTCCGTTATGTCGATGTCGTGTTCTCTATATTGGTAGTGCAGTACCGCTACAGTCCAAAGACGGGCTCCAAGGCATCCAACAGCCTCTCAGAGAGCGTTATCCAATCAATGAAAATTCTGAAACCAAAGGAATTGATTCTTGGTGAGTTTAAAGGAGCATGCTCATGAAAAATTTTTTAAGTAGCCTTGTAGAGCACAAAATTCTAAGCAACTTTGGTCAATAAAGTTATGTGTTTTGAGTTAAGCTAAAGATTTTTTATGTTGTTAAACGTTTCGCAAGTATTCGTGTCAATACACATTTGCAACAAAATAATTACAGCATTTTTTATAATTCACCGAGACGAATAAAATGACACCAAAATTATCGAATTTGAAAATGGTTTTGGGTTATTGAAACGAAAACCATGAATCAGGGATTTTGTTTCAATAACCCAAAACAATTTTCAAATTGGATAATTTTGATGTCATTTTATTCGTCTCGGCGAGTTATAAAAACATTCATTCTATGTGTTATTTCCAAAAATGTCAAGATTTTGAATGATTTATTAAATCGTTTCAATAAACAATCTGATTGATCTACAAGCTCTTCGTTTCAATATTCAAACTCGTTTGAAAATTTTTTCGCAATTTTGTTTCGCTCATAACTTTTTACGGTTAGATTTTCAAGTAGTACCGTAAAAGCAAAAAATGCTCCAAATTTTGTGCTCTATCACATGGCATCAACATCAACTCCCCAAAAGTGGACTGGTCCTTTAATATTCACTATTTTAGGTTATCCGTGTGGTCGAATGGTCTCTTATTAGAATACATTGATGGAGACAAGAAAACAGAAAGTGCTTTCTTTCCAGTTATCACATTGCATTATTGTGCAGGTAACAATCTCCACACACTGAAAATACCTAAATTACATAATTTTTAGCTGTTCGCTATGTAAATGTTACTGGCTATGCCATTGAAGGTGGGGGAGAAAGGTTTATTCCACTAGATACTCCATTTGCAAATATACCAGACTCTCCGCATCCACCCATCTTTGCGGCCATTTTTCGACGTACAACTGGGATAAAAGTAATTTGTTTTCGTATGAAGTTGAGAAAATTCACAATTATGATTAGGTTCTCGAATGCCATGCCTTTATATGTACAAATGAGCGTGCCGCAAATGCACTAGTTCGATGCTGTTTCCATGCCTATGCTGATACAATTTACTTGAAAATGGATGAAAAATTGCCTGGATTAAAAGCCATCAAAGAATCGAGTCGAAGTGTTACCCCTAGTACTGATCACAATTTTAGGTAATTTTTATGAACGTTTTTTAAAAAAAGGATCTTGTTAGCGAGGAACATGAAAATGGAATAGAAGAGGCGCCAAAAGATGAAATTGATTGGAATGAACGTGCCATAGGACAGAAAACTTGGCAACGTCGGCAACAGAGTGGAGAATATGAAACAGCTAGTATTTCATCAAGTCTATTCAAGAAGTCAAAAAAGAATAAGAAGAAGAATGAAGATCGGAATGAACGTTTTGAACATGGTATGATTGTCTAAAAAAGATTTCATGTCATAGTCGAAATCATTATGGTTGAAATTGATCATAGTAGATCAAATGACGTGGTCGACCAAGTACCGTAGTCGACGAAGTGAGTTTGGATCGAAAACATCACTTTGTCGACTTGATCGAAACGTCATTTGGTCGATCACGTTACTTGATCTACTATGATCAATTTTGACAGTGATTTCGACTATGATCAATTTTGACCATAGTAATTTATACTATTACTTTTAGAAGGAATGCTAGTACCATATACAGAAGAGAACGGATTCCGCCATAAGCGCGCTGGCAGTCATCAATCAGACGCTCGCAGCCGTGAAGACCCTGCGGCACATGGTTATCCTCCCTTCGGTGGTGCCCCTCCGATGCCGTTTGGACCACCAATGATGCGACGCATGCCTCCACCACCACCACATTTCAGACCAATGATGCCTCCAGGCCATCCAGGTCACGCCCGAATGCCAATGTTCTTCCCACCACCGCATTTAATGCCGCCGCCACCACCATTTGGTATGGTGTTTACATATCTTTAAAGTTTTAAATATCCATCTTTAGGCCGTTTTCCGTTTTATCCACCTGTACCACCACATATGCTCCCTCCAAGACCGTACATGTTCCCTCAGCATCCACCTTCTTCGTTTATGCCACCTCATATGATGGAACGACCAAGATCCCCAAATGAAGGACCTATTATAACCGGACCAGAATCTGTATATGACACCTTCCCAAGAAGGAACTATGAAGAGCCAATTTATATGCCTTCTTCTCATAATGGGGTTCCTCCGCAATCAAGCTACAAACCAGGCTCAATGTCACCAGAACACTATGAAGGCTATTATGAGACTTATAGACAGCATAGGTCTCCCGAAAAGAAGGTAAGCATTGCAAAGGTTTTGCAAATTTCTAGCGACATTCCTTGCATTGGAGCAAGTTCCCAAATGACGTGGTCAAACAGTCCAAATTTTTCTTAAATCCGACACAAAATGACCCAGTATAGTATTTTTTTAGTCAGAAACACGAATTTTCAAGATCAACCACCGTTTAGCGTTACCCGGGGTGCTCCAGGGATGCACACAATTCGACCTCGTTTGAATTAGTCGAAGTATTAACACGAAAACCCTGAATTTTACATTTTTTTAAATACGCTTAATTACTGGGTGTATTTACAAAACAAAGACGGCATTCTTTATAGCTCGACGAGACGAACAAAACGACACCAAATTTATCAAATTTGAAAATTGTTTTGGCTTATTGAAACGAAAACCCTGAAACAGAGTTTTCGTTTCAATAACCCAAAACAATTTTTAAATTGGATAAATTTGATATCGTTTTGTTCGTCTCATCAAGCTATAGAGGATGCCGTCTTTGTTTTTTAAATACACCCAGTAATTAAGCGTATTTTAAAAAAATGTAAAATTCAGGGTTTTCGTGTCAATACTCCGACTAATTCAAATGAGGTCGAGACGAATTCGAGACGCTTAGCGTCCCAAGTTAGCTGTAATTCGCATTTTTACGACTTTTTGCTTCAGTACATAGGTCCTCCCTGAATCAGGGAAGGGTTTTTTCGCTTCAAAATTGTCAAATTCGGATTCCCCGCATTTTTTATCCTTAGAGGTGTCATTTCTGCCACTTGGAATTTGCATTATTTTTATGTATCGAAACACATTTTTAGCATGCTAGCAGAAGTGATTCGGAAGCGAGCGCGGATGAATCAAGTCAATTTTGGGATGCCTATGAAGCAGGAATTTATCGCAAAGCTCATTTGAATGAAAAGGCGTTCGGGGGAGCTCTTGCTCGTTCAAAGGTTGGACCACATGACACTTCGGTGGATGGCAAAGTATCCGCATCTACATCCCCAAGAATAGTCCGACGTACTCCAGAACGAACCGTTCCCCTGCAGACCGATCCACCACTCCCGAACGAGCCAATTCGGCCAGAAACACCGCCAGCCGACTACGATCTCGAAAATCTACACCTCAACAATCAACATTCTCATAAGAATACCAACCAAAGAGCTGCAGTTTTTTGAAAGAACATTTTTGGGGGAAACTTTTTTTAACATGCCCAAATTGTGTTTATTATTAATTTGAAATTTTTCTCCATGGCTAACCCATAACGAAACGAGGCTTTTTTTAAAATGTGTTCATTACACGCAAGTTAGTTCAAAACATTGACCTTAAAAATGACTTTAGCTACTAGTAAAAGTCTTGGTGACTTATGGTGAATATTTGGAACTTATGCACTTTACCGCCCCCAATTTGGGGGGGGGGGGCTAAATGGAACCGATCGGTTCCGTTTAGCCCCCAGGCTGAAAACAAAAAAAATTAATTTTTCATCTTTTTTTGCTTTGGTTTAGGCTAAAGGCTTAGGTTTAAGGCTTAGGCTAAAGGCTTAGGTTTAAGGCTTAGGCTTAGACCTAGGCTTAGACCTAGACTTAGGCCTAGGTTTAGGTTTAGGCTTAGGCTTAGGCCTAGGTTTAGGCTTAAGCCTAGTCTTAGGCCTAGGCTTAGACTTAGGCTTAGTCTTAGGCCTAAGTCTAAGCCTAGGCTTAAGCCTAAGCCTAGGCTTAAGCCTAGGCTTAAGCCTATGCCTAAGCCCTTAGCCTAAGCCTTTAGCCTAAGCCTTTAGCCTAAGCCTTTAGCCTAAGCCTTTAGCCTAAGCCTTTAGCCTAAGCCTTTAGCCTAAGCCTTTAGCCTAAGCCTTTAGCCTAAGCCTTTAGCCTAAGCCTTTAGCCTAAGCCTTTAGCCTAAGCCTTTAGCCTAAGCCTTTAGCCTAAGCCTTTAGCCTAAGCCTTTAGCCTAAGCCTTTAGCCTAAGCCTTTAGCCTAAGCCTTTAGCCTAAGCCTTTAGCCTAAGCCTTTAGCCTAAGCCNTTGTTAGTAGTAATACTACTTTGTCTATTTGGCTTTTAATGGAGTTCAATTTTGCATTGTTTAGTATTCGACAAATTTCATATTCAACACTTTTCATCTCTTCTTCCAAAAAATTATAAACCCACGTTTCAAAATTGAACTTGTTTTCCTTTGCGATTCGACTTTCTAGATAACACCAGTTTCAATTATTTTAATACTTTTGTAATCGCTGTGTTTAATGATGTTTGAAAGTGCCAATATTTTTATTTCATCAGATATTCTTTTATTAATCGCACAAGTTTTTTAAAATATATTTCATTGAAGTTTTTATCTTTCAACGTTCACTTTCGGTCGGAACAAAACGACAGGAAATACAAGCCAACACGATCACTGCAATGATGAGAGTCAGCAAAATGGCATGTGTTATACAAATTTGTAATAATGCAAAATTATACAATTGAGCATTGCACCAAAATGTTGGATTTGGTGATCGTTCATGCTGACGTGCCGGTGGAGGGAACACCGAGAACACCCAATTATTCCCAATGATGAACCATACAAGGAGTATTAGCCAAACAATCAACTCAGCAATCTATATATTAGTTAATTGATACTCTGTAATAATAAAATACCTTAGACGGTCGATTTGTATAGGACAAATGTGGGGGATGGTATACGCCTGGAGTTGTGAGTTCGGCTTCATCACACAAGTCTTCCTAAAGTCCACAATAGTTTTAGAAACAAATGGTTGATATGAAATGATCTTTTCTGGCTAGTCAAGTTTTTACTGCCCTACTCAAATAAGGAACGATTCATATTAAATTACAGTAGCGGAAAAAACTTCGATCAAGAACTAGACCTTGAGGCTGCGTTCAAGCATGTCAAAAAAGTTGTCACAAAGTTATCAAAAAATGTAACTTTGCCTGATTTTCAATAAAATCTTGGTTATTGAAACGATTGGTCATGAACATAGATGAACAAGGAAGGGGTACTGGATCCTCAAATACAACTTGGTTGGGACTATACTTGGACATTTTTGACCAAAAATACGAATTGGTTACTCATTTTTCTAAAGAAATTTTTCTCGATACGACAAATTGAGGGGGTGCAGCATCCCCCCCCCCCTTGTGCATGTATGGTCATGAAGCATAAAATTTTATTGGTTGTTTTTGCTTCTCGACCAATAAAATTTTATGCTTTATGACCAATCGTTTCAATAAACACGATTTTATTGAAAATCAGGCAAAGTTACATTTTTTGACATGCTAACCCAGACCATAAATTTTTGTCACCCAGGTCAGAAACCAATATGGCAACCTTGTATATAAGTCATCTTACCTCTCTTTCTTGACGATACTTGAGCATTAATAGAGAAATCTAAATTTTTATTTTTATAAATTGAGATTTAGTTACATTGATGTGTACAATAGAGATATGGTTTTAGCTTGGCATTTGGATCAGTGGTTACGGTGCACGAAATTTTAAAAAAAGTCCGGATTTCATACATTTTTTCACATAGTGTAGTGCGAAATGGCACGTTTTAACAATTTGGTCGATGGTTCGACTCCCACCCTCGGCGAATTGTTTTACCTTTTTTATTTTTTATTCATATTTTGATAAGAATTTTTGCGTAATCAGACCAAATCTGGAAAAAAGCTTAGACCTAAGCCTAGGCCTAAGCCTTTAGTCTAACCCCATGAATGATGGGAAACTCCAAAAATCATAAGGGGGACCCTTATGTAATTTTTTGAGCGTTTTTCGGTCGGCAAAAACATCAGGAGGACCATTAGGAAAATTTTTTTCATTTTTCCAGATTTGGAGGAACCACCCCGCCCTCCCCCCCCCTCTAGCTACGCCACTGATTTGGACTCATAACTGAAAAGTGATGCATTTGTATACGGTTTTGGCGTATCCATGTGTACGTATGTATGATGTAAAAAAGGTGAAATCTGGACACCTTGAGTGTACTCAATTACATAACTGTTTCCGAAATAGACCATGGGCCAGTCCTTGCCTCAGATAGCAGCTGCGCGTTGCACGCAGCTTCTGCGTGAATAAACAGCTGCTGCGTGGATCAAACAACAGCTGTGCCGTAGCTCGCAGCAGCTGTTTAGTCACGCAGCAGCTGCGTGCAGCGCGCAGCTGCTGTTTGAGGCAAGGACTGGCCCCATATGAATTTCCAAGGTTTTGACCCCGCTTGATCCACAATAGCTCCCATGGAGTTTTCCACCCTAAGCCCATAGCTGAGTGGCTAAAGTGACAGATTTGTAATTTATAGGCTAGGGTTCGAATCCCGCGTCGAATTTAAAGTTGTTCAAATTCCATGAAAATTTTTGCATATTTCTATCTTGGTTTCTAATACACAATGCGTTGCGGGATTCGAACCCTAGCCTATAAACTGCAAATCTGTCACTTTAGCCCTATACATAGCCTCTATTGTACATTTGAGTTACTTGAAGGAACCCTAGACCGCCTAAAATTAGTAGGTAGATCGGAATTTCTCTCTTGATTGGACATTCGTTTATGTATAATGCACCTAAAATAAGGAGCTAGATTCAAGAAATTGCCCACATTTGATAGATCTGTTAAAAGTAAGATGATAATGCAATTTTATCGACGTTAAGATGTTACCCTCATGGCCGAGTGGCTAAGACTCTCGGCTTATATAAATTGCTTGCAGGTTCGATTCCCAACAGTTTTTGCCCCTGCCAAAAAAATTAGAAACACATATATTCGGAACGAGGTCGAATGCCTAACTTTCGATGCCTTTGGCCGAGCTTCATAGTACGGTAATAAATACAACTTGTATGGCCTAGTGGATAGCATCACAGACTTCGAGTTTGAAGTCCCGGGTTCGATCCCGTCCCTAAGTCTAATCTTTTTGCATGGTCTAAATTTGAAAAAGAAATTAGCATAGGGGTAATTTTATGCGAAAAACATGAATCTGATTTATTTTTTCATGAAAAAATAACATCAGATTCGTGTTTTTCGCATAAAATTACCCATATGCAAATTTTTTTAAAATTTGAACCATGCAAAAATATTAGGCTCCGGGCGGGATCGAACACGGGTCTTCAAACTCAAAATCTGTGATGCTATCCACTAGGTCATGCTTATTGAACTTTTTGGAACCTCTCTTTTTGCGTTTGGAAAAATGAAACATACTTTACATCAATTAAATGACTCACCAAAAGAGCACATAACCAGTGATATAGCTGTCCAAGAAATCAGAAACGTATTGATTGCGTATTCCGAGTCAATGGAAGTAAAGACATTGACTATAAAGTCAATTGTTGAAACAGACTCTTGTCCAACCTCGTAGAGGTGGTAGCTTATGGTTCCATATGTGGGGCGTCGTTCGTTGCGAAGCTAAATGAATACCAAGCTAAAGGCTCAAATAAAGATGAACTTTCAGCAAACACAATTAGCAAGGGAAGGAACTGGTGTCAATTTTGTGGAA
>OZJO01020174.1:0-28433 GCA_900406225.1 Acrobeloides nanus
TTTTGATTGACTGTTAAAATTTGCAGCCTTTCTCTAATAAATTTATTTGAAAAACAACTTGTTTAGTTCCGCTTTTTTAGGGTCAATGATTTCAGAGTTTGCTTGTGTTAAAAGAAATTTGAGAGGAGATGTCTCGAAAATTCGTCTTTTTGGGAATCCGCACTAGGAAAACTGAGTTTGGAATATGAAAATTGGCCCGAAAAGAATCATATTAGTGCAATTGAGGTGGTGTGCAACCTTAAACAAGGTGGTGTGTAAGTCAATTTTGGGCCTTAGGAATGTTCTTCCCAGCGGTTTTTACACTTTAGTGTTCTGACCATATAAAGTATAAATGCAGATGAGCTTGGTGTTGTGACTGAGAGCACAGGCTATGATTATTATATAGGGTATGCGGGGTTATGTAATAGAAAAAGTGGTCGAAAAATTAGGTTTTTTCTTCAAAAGCCCGGGTCCCGATTGTGATCAAATTCAATGAAATGGTACTAGCTAAATCCCTACTCGGTCCCCAAGCCAAATCTCTTTAAAAAATCTTTTACTGGCTCTGAAGTTGATGATTTACGTTCCCGAAAATGGTGTATTTTAGGATAAAACTTTTATGGTAGCTACAATTCGGATAATTTTTTTGTACTCTCAAAGTTTTTGGGTATGATATGAGGAACACGAACCCTAAGGAATGTTTCAGTTTTGACACAAGTATGTACTCCTAAGAGGTACATACCAAAGCCCTGAAATTTTGCAAAAACCTTTTTCCTTCACATTCAAAATCGTTGGTTAGGGGTCATTTCAATTCGAAATTTTATGAGTAACAACTTTTTAGAACTTCACTTTTCCCGAAAAAATCCTTTTTTTTGTTTATAAGGATTCATTGTTTTGTTTGTCATAGATATTTTCTTTCAAACCTATTCATTTCTTATTTGCACTTTTAAATCACTGTCATATTTTTTTACAATTTTACCTAAAATATGAGTCATGAGTGAGTCAATAAATCGAAATAAGAGTGATGGAAAAAAAGAAAATTGTGCACGTGCTTTTTTGTTGGGGATTTCCCGCGATTCCGTGTCATTGAAGATAGCCCATATTACTCTGGGATAGATCGTCGGGGGAGCGATGAATGATGATGATGATCATTAGACCACTCAAACTACACATCTCTCGCTAATCCAACAACAAACAATGGCGGCATGGTGAAGAAGAAAAGTTGAAGGTTCCGTCTCAATTACTTTCAACACATCGAATTACGACTTTTTCGAACACACATTCTTGTCCGTTTTGCAAAGGAATTTCCGCCGCCTCTCTCTAAAGATAACAAGGAACTAATTGTGGCCTATTTGCGAATCGTCTAGCTGACACCTCGGTCTTATGCAAAAACAAAAAAGAATAAGTCACGTGACGATTAACACAATATGTTCTTTGGCCTAGCATAGGCTCCTTCCCGGCGGACAACAATCAACGCTCGGGCTTTCCGCAAAAAGACATCATCGTCGTAATTCAGAAACGACAAAAATATCGACGAGCTGTCCCAAAATAGCCATTCCCATAAAAAAGGAAATGAAACACAACCAAAATACACTTAAGGAAAAAGGAAACAAAAAAACGAAGTTCGTATGACAACAAAAAAATGGAGGAAGAAATTGACGCGAGAAGTTGCGAAGAAAAGGAGTGGAGTGCGACAAAAAATTTTTGAACTAATTTGTCAAATTTTGCAACTTTAAAATTTTAAACACCCTACCGGTGAATGAAACGATCCTGCCACAGGTTGGACCATTAAAGGAGCGGATATTTGCGCACCATGAGAGCTTGAAGGCTGCTGTGGATCGAAATGAGGCACGCCGGTGTTGGATGTTACAGTCGACTCCTGAGAAATGCCTGGTTTACTAAGCAAGTTATTCAAAATCGGCGTTGCTTCAAGCGACTAAACGTAAAGGCAAAACTAAGCATAAGCCAGAGTTAGGTTCTATTTGTTTGGGTAGGTTAGCAAAATTTTGAGGTTTTTTGGGAAAAAAATGTTTAAAAATTACTTTTGTACAGGATGAGCCCAAAAAACCGTACTTTTGCGTTTTTTTTGGCGAAAATTTTTCAAAAATCGCATAAAAATATCACTTATAGGTGATTTTTGAAAAATTTGTCACCAAAAAAATGCAAAAGTACGGGTTTTTTTGGTTCACTCTGTATTAAAATGTATGTACAGTACGAGAAAAAAATTTAGAGCAACAGAAACCCTTTTTCGACAGAAAATTTTTCAGTGCTAGGCAAGAGCGTACGTTGAACACGACCCAATCAGTCCTCTTTGAGCGTAATTCATGTTTTCGTTTCAATATCCAGACTTTTAAAAAATTTGTCTTTCCAACAATATAACCTAAACAAGTTTTAAAAATGTTCATTTTGGCTATAGAAGTCGATTTTTTAAAGAAATTTTCAACATATCTAGAGGTGAGGATTAAACGAAAAGATTAAGAGGCGCATTGCCGAGGCATAAAAATTCTTGCACAGCCCTGATCCAGGAAATACGAATTTTTGAGGGATACACTCCCTCGTAAGGGTACATCCAGCGATCAAAATCAAAAAATTTTCGCTCAAAAAGCTGACTGGATCGTGTTCAGCGTACACTCTTGGCTAATACTGAAAAATTTTTAGGCTACGCCTCTGTCGAAAAAGGATGTCTGGAGCAGGGACTGGCCCTCCTGGGCCTCGGCCCCTTTTTCAACCCCTATATAAGTTTTAAGTTTACTCTAAGTTTTTTCCATTACTGTATACAGGATGGCGCACAAAAAACCGGACATTTAAAAAATTTTAAATATAGTTTATTTAGCAAAAAACAACAACAATAATCATTCAAAATGACCTCCTTAAAAGTCCACTAAGCCTAAGCCTAGGCTTAAGCTTAAGGCTTAGTGGGACTTTTAAGGTCATTTTGAATGATTATTGTTGTTGTTTTTTGCTAAATAAACTATATTTAAAATTTTTTAAGTGTCCCATTTTTTGTGCACCATCGTGTATTCCAAAAACCATGTTACCTGGTGACTATTATTAGCTGGATGCATAAGTGGAGTAGGTTGACTAGATAAATCTCTGTTCTCACTGGACATACCCGTCTTAATATTGAAGCTTCTTTAATAATGAACAAAATTTAATAAAAGCTGCTATGCGATAAATTCAACAATAAATAAGTCATCTAAAAAATAGAAGTAATTCGGACAAAAAAATCGTTCAACGCGAACAAAAAATATACAAATTATCTATTTTTGGTAAGTAAAAATAGTTCTCTCGGTATGCCGCCAGACTGTCCGATCTTGCAAGTTAAGCAACGTTGGGCCCGGAGCGTCTAAGTTCTGTTTCAGAAACCTTGAGCATGTGAAATCCCCTGGCTCCGGGGCGTTGGGCATGCTCAAAAAAGCCCCAGTAATTTGAGAATAACTCCCGTTGTGGACTGCGCACTCCTCATCCCTCCTGAAAATGAATAGGAAGAGAGTAAGGAAGGGAAAAATGCATAGGGATCTCGAAAATTTTTTAGAATTTCAAATAATTTACAAGTGTGTTATAGCTCGGATTATGGATAATATCAAATGTCAATAATTCCGTGACCTCTGTGGTGTAGTGGTCCGATGAAGACCACTACACATTATTAAAGAAGCTTCTTTTTTTAAGCTGAAAATGCTCGGGAAACTTCGTCAAATCTTGAAAACGCTCCCCTGACCCTGATTCAGAAAAGAGATGCATGCATTGAAGAGAAAATAGGCTAATTAGGGGCGAGGAAAGCGTTTTCAAGTTTCGGTAATGTGTGTGCATTCAATTTCTCGGTTAGTAAAACTCTATACAGTAAAACCTCCGTTTAATGACAGCGACCACGCAGGGATGCCGGCGGGAAACTTTGGGCACTAGGAACGAATTTCGATTCGCGAATCTAATTTCCGTGAATTGAAATTCGTTCTTAGTGCCAAAATTTGGTATATATAGCAAGTCGATTTCTTTATATACAAAATTATCCACCGGTATCCCTGCGTGGTCGTTATGTCCCCCGCGGGGTGTCATAAAACGGAGCTTTGACTATATAGGGTTATTTTGGCGAAAAAAAACTTGAAAAGTCAAGAAAAAATCGCGAAAAATTAAAAAATTCAATTTTCTGGCCCACACCCTGTAGATAACTGGAAATTTATTTGCGCTGAAGTAGCGTTTTTTTGTTGAAACAGAAATTTTAGCCGAAAAATTTTTGTCGACTTTTTTGGTCACTACGCGGAGCAGCAGAGTGAAAATTTTTTTTATTAATTTTCCTATTGTCAAAGATGAATTTAGACGAGTTTTTTTGAAAATTCTTAAGCTGATAAATGCTCAGAAAATGATCATTTTGGTTTAAAAATTTATACATATAAGGTTTAACTAACTTTTTAAACTAAAAATTTAAAAAAATTCAAAAAAAACTAACACATCAAGGGTATATGTACACCAAAAGCTTTAACATTACGATTTCTTCATCGTTATACTTTTAACAAGAAAAAAAAAGTCGTGTGTTGCTTTTTTTCTTACCATTTACAGACAATCGTTTCATTGTTTTACTGGTTTTTAATCTAGTTTTCATTAACTCTATCATAGGTCGGCAGAAGGAGCCCACCTGACCCACTTACTCATGGACCCAAAATTGAAGGGGGACCACCTTATGGACCTAAATTTGAGGGGGCATCACCTCGTGGACCCCGCCGAAATTATGAGATGGTCCATAAAAATTGGGTGACAGAAGACTACCTCAAGCTAAAAAAGGTCCTTTTTTGGGACCAACTCATCGGGGTCCTCCCCCCCACCTTGCCGACCTATGAACTTTATGTGGGGGCAAGGGATGGGATCAGCAACCAAAAATGCGAATTGTATTAGGCTGCGCGCTAAATGTCTCGACCAGCTGGTCGACGCTAAACGTTTCGAATTCGAGAAGGCCTCTCGACCTGGTTTGTATATTGACACGAAAACTCGATTTTTTTGTCCAAATGGGTCGAGCGATACAAGGGGAGGGGGAGCAAAAGTCCTCGCCAAGGGGGCAAAAGTCTTGACATTGTTAAAAACGCTAAAAAGGTGTTTTCTCGTCCAGAATTGTCGAGAAAACACGTTTTTGAAATGTCAAGACTTTTGCGGACGATTTCCAGACGGCTAGCGTCTGGAAATCGTCGTGAAATGCGTTTTAGCGCTGTTGGTTAGCGTTGATTTCCGACGGTTAGCGTTGTTTAGCGTGAACCCTAAACGCATAACATTTTTTACAACATATCCTATTTCTGGTTTTGGGTTAAACCTGTATAAAAAATTTCCATGAGCTTTTTTTGCTCGTGACCTACATGAGATAAAGATTTTCCCCCACATAGTAAAATTTTTATTTATTATTCCTGCTTTTTTTTCTTTTACAACTTCGCGTAAAAGTGCACAATCAATAATTCTTGTCCACACGCCGAAAAAAATTCGTATCATAATAAACATTATTGACCTTTTTGTTGTCGTTATGGAGGCTGTCTAGAGAGAAAACAATGACTCAACAAATCGCTTGTAAGACCAAAGATTAAAAGCGGGAGAATCATAGGAGGAAAACCCGCATGCACTTTTAATAGACTCGTAGGTTCCCCAGGGTATTTATTTTCAAAGGTTAAGTCGTAAATTTGTCGTTTCTTTTTTTTTTCTTTATCGGATATAAATGGCCAAAACACACGTGTGTCGACAGAATAGAAATGTGTTGTTGTTAAGTGCATTATTGCAACAAAACGAATCAGAATTTTCGTGCTCTTTGGAATTAATCTCTTGGACAAATTTTTAATTATATACATCTTGTTTTCTCACGCGAGGAAAAAAAACAACAAAAATGGAGGGAAAATAGATTGAAATTATTTCAAAAAAGCTGGAAATTATTAAAACCTTTATAGCTTAGTCTCATTTTAGATCAATAGTATGCATAAAGCTAAGAAATATTGGATGGTCATTAAACATACGTGAGAAGGGTATATTGAAGAAATTATCATGAAAATTGGAAAAAAATCATTGTAAGTCATCGAATTTTAAGTAAAAAATTGTTAACAATTTTAGTGACGAGCAACAGCATGGAGACTTTTTTGAAGCCTATCAATGAAAAAATAGTTTTTTTGACCACGGGAATATTGAGGAAAAATAACTTTGAAATTTGACGTAAATTTTGAATTTTGTAATGTTCTACTTTTCGTGTCAATGTTCAAATTTCAATTGAATCAGGCAATGTTGCATGATTCAATCAAATTTTGTTCATTGAATCGATTTATCGAACATTGGTGAACGCTGGCAGTCTCGAACAGCAATTTGAGACGCTAGCCGTCTCGAAATCGTCCCGAAACCGGAACTCATTTCGTCTCGAAACCAATTGAATGTGTCTAAACATTGACACGAAAACCCTGAATTTTACATTTTTTTAAAATACGATTGATTATTGGGTGTATTTAAAAAGCAAAGATGGCTCGAGGAGACGAACAAAACGACACCAATTGTTTTGGGTTATTGAAACGAAAACCCTAAATTAGAGTTTTCATTTCAATAACCCAAAATAATTATCAAATTGGATAAATTTGGTGTCGTTTTGTTCGTCTCGTCGAGCTAAAAAGAATGTCGAGCGTATTTAAAAAAATGTAAAATTCAGGATTTTCGTGTCAATGTTCAGACATATTTATCTTTTTTTCCAGACACATTTATCTTTTAGTATTTTGGGTATACCTCCTCGTAGGAATTGATTTGAGAGATGGTTGACTACTCACTGAAAAGAAAGAAATCAGCGCTACAACTTTTTAAAGACATCTACAGAAAAAAGTTTTCGCGGCAATAAAAATATAATCCCAATTCTCAGCAATACCCCTGAATTTTTTATCTGGTTTTTGACAAAGATCGACAATTTTGACCCGGTTACGAGATTTTCAGTGATCTTCCCAAAAAATGGGGCCCAGATTCCGAGAAAAATTTTGGTAAATTGGGTATGGTATGTTTGTACCCCAGTTTTTTACTTAAAGATTTATGCTGCGTACCTATATAGTTTTATGATTAAATTTTTTCCCTGACCCTGATTCAGGGTATGGTTTGGGTGTATTGAAGCGAAAAATAGAAAATTTTTTGTCAGAACATCATCCTCCTGGAGGTAATTTTATGCAGGGAATCGATTGCGCATATTTTCGAGACATGAGAAAATTTCTTTGAAACTGATTTAAGCGATTTTCAGCAAGGAAACTTTATATGAGATACTCCTCCGCAGGGTGCTGAAAATCACTTGAATCAGTGTCAAAGAAATTTTTTCATGTTTCGAAAATATGCGCAATCGATTCCCTGCATAAAATTACCCCCAGAAGGATGATTTTCGGACGAAAATTTTCTTATTTTTCGCTTCAATACACCCAAATCATACCCTGAATCAGGGTCAAGGAAGCGTTTTCATGCTAAAAACGCTTCCTTGACCCTGATTCGGGGTATGGTTTGGGTGTATGGAAGCGAAAATAGAAAAAATTTCGAATTTTTGTCTGGAAATCATCCTCCTGGAGGTAATTTTATGCAGGGAATCGACTACGCATATTTTCGAGACATGAGAAAATTTCTCTGTTACTGATTAAAGCGATTTTCAGCACCCTGGGGTAACTCATATAAAGTTTTCTTGCTGAAAATTGCTTAAATCAGTGTCAAAGAAATTTTTTCATGTTTCAAAAATATGTGCAATTGATTCCCTGCATAAAATTACCCCAGGAGGGGGTAATTTTTTCCGGACGACAAATTTTCTATTTTTCGCTTCAATACACCCAAACCATACCCTGAATCAGGATCAAGGAAGCGTTTTCACTCTCCAAAAAGGTAGTGTTAATAAAAAAATGGGAACTAGTATCGATTAGGTATCCCACTGAACATGAAATTTTTCGAAAAATTTTTGAATTGACCCCTCTAGAGATAATTTTATGCGGGGAATCCGAATTTCACATTTCCGAGACCTGAAAATCTTTCCCCGAATCAAGAAAAGGCTATATGACACATTTTTGACAAGAATCATATGCCATACGTCATACATGTATAAACAGTCTTTTCTTGGTTCGAGGAAAGATTTTCAGGTCTCGAAAATGTGAAATTCGGATAAAAGTTACCCCTAGAGGGGTCAATTCCAGATGATGAAAAAAATTTTCGAAAAATTTCACGTTCATTGGGGATACCTAATCGATACTAGTTCCGAAAAATGATTAGACTATTATTAAAATAAATTTTCACAAAAATAAATTTGAAGAGAAAGACACAAAAGAGAACTACATGTAAAGCTGTTCTTCATAAAGTCTCCCCCATAGCTCGCCGTTGATCTCATTATATTAAACATGTGTTCCGTACACGGCGTATGAAAGGAAATACGTTAATGAGCATGTAAAAGGTTGTGTTGGCCGTAAACATTTTGTTTACAAATTGGTCATCGGAATGAAGGGAAAAAAGTAGGCTAGAAGGCAATCAGGACACAGTCTCCCCCTCCCATCGTTCGCATGTTGTTTAGTCATCGCGAAAATTCCCGCGAAACTTTTCCAAAAATAAACCGCGAAAAAAAAATTCTTCGGAAGAAGAAAGTGGACATTAGTAGTCGGGCAATTTGTGCTGTGCTTTCTCTTCACGATGATGATTAACAATAGATTATCAGAAAAAGGCGCATGTTGTTTTCGTCCTGATTGGGAGGGGGGAGTGTAGGACTCAAGACGGAAAACAAATAAAATAAAAAACACAGAAACGCCATAAGGAAACGGAAAAAGAAGAAGGAGAAGAAGAAAATCTGTTATGGTCATGGACAATTGAACTATGTAAAAAAGAGTCAAAATAAAAACGGATATTTCTTCATTCATATTTTCTTCTCATCGAATCATTATGACGGAAGAACGAAAAATTGTTTCGCGATGGACATAACACGAAAAAAAATTTCTCTTANCATTCATATTTTCTTCTCATCGAATCATTATGACGGAAGAACGAAAAATTGTTTCGCGATGGACATAACACGAAAAAAAATTTCTCTTAGCGGACTTTGGATTTTTCATCTTCTTCTTGTGTGGACCGCAAAATTGGATGGTGGTCGGATGATGACTCGTATTGGTGCAAGCAGCAACAGCAGCAGCGACAACGGCGATGGACCGAGCGCCGAGGCGCGAACGAAACCCCGAGCCGGGCGAAAAGTGGGAGCGGTGGTAGTTGTCGGCGGCGGCTGCGAGGACGTCGTTTTTAGTTCTCTCCTCTTTCTTCTTCTACTCCGGCTCGTATGTGCTGAAAAATCGCTTTCCCCCCTGCTCCGGCTCGTATGTGTGTGCCCGTCTACTTCTTCTTCTCTACGTCGCACACAACTGCAATGAAGGCGAGCAAGCCGTTCGCTGTTTGTTGGATAGATGGGAGAAAGGAAAATATATGCAAAGGACAGGCCGGGGCGCAGATGTGTGTGAATAGCGAGGAAATTTGAGAGAGAGGACGAAACGACGGAGGGGGACCCTGTTGATTGCCACTCTTCTTCTTCTTATATGCGTATATGACTGGGCTCTCGCTCCTCCGCCAAGTCCGCAGTCTTTCTTCCAATTCTGCTTTTCTCATCGACACTAGGCGATCGCGCGTGCATTCATTCTTNTCTTATATGCGTATATGACTGGGCTCTCGCTCCTCCGCCAAGTCCGCAGTCTTTCTTCCAATTCTGCTTTTCTCATCAACACTAGGCGATCGCGCGTGCATTCATTCTTCTTCTTCCTATTTCCCATTGGTACTGGGGGCTTTTGCTGCTCTGATGCTCGCGGTCTTCAGCGCAACACAAATATATTCGGCGATAACCGTCGACGTTGATTCTATCGATGGAGAGAAGAGGAAAAATCGCCACAGGATTCCAAGCAAAAATAGAGCACATTGACGAAAATAGAGAGACAATTGCTGTGTCCGAGAACTGTTTTTTATGAATATTTTTTTCAATCGTCAAATTTTTTTATGAAATTTTTTGCCCCAAAAACAGGGTTGCCAAGTCGAAAAAAATTAAAATATGGACAACCAACTCAAAAAATAAGATTTACTCACCCAAAAATAAGAACAGCAAAAAAAGAGACTACTCAATCAGGGGTGCCAAGTCTGGTGATGTTTTCAGAAAAGTGCCAGATTTTGAGATGTCAAACCTGGTAAAAATCTGATTTTTCAGTGTCAAATCTGATAGTTGAGATGCGAAATTTTGTCAAATTTATAAGAAATAGCATGGAAAATTAGCATTTTGATGATTTTTGCTTCTAAAATCTGATTTTTGAAGTTAGATTTTCTGATTTTGAACAAGTGTCTTGGCATCCCTGGGCTTAGGCTTAAGTTTAGGCTTAGGCCTAAGGTTAAGCCTAGGCTTAGGCTTAAGCCTAAGCCTAGGCTTAGGTTTAAGCTTAGGCCTAAGCCTAGGCTTAGGCTTAAGTTTAGGCTTAGGCATAAGCTTAAGCCTAAGCCTAGGCTTAGGCCTAAGCTTAACTCTAAGCCTAAGCCCGGGGATGTCAAGCACATTGTTCAAAATCAGAAAATCTACAGAGTGGATCACAAAAAACCGGACACTTAAAAAAATTTTGAAATTTACCTCTTCCTGCACGATCTGCATTTAGGCCCGTTTCTTCAAAACGATTAATATCGATTTCGCGCATTTCCAACGCTTCCATGACCCTGAATCAGGGAATCGGAGTGTGTGTATTGAAACGAAAATCGAAAATTTTTAGATTTTCTGGGGGTAAATTTATGCGGGGAATCGATTGCGCGCATCCCCGAAGCTTGAAAATTGATGTATTATAGCAAAATTGAAAAATGTGTTAAAAATTGAATAATTCGACAAATATTGAAAAAAAATTTTCCTAGTGTCAAAAATTGGTTATCGCTTCAATACACACACTCCGATTCGCTAAATCAGGGAAACGTCAGGATCAGGGAAGCGTTTTCAAACTTTGGGAATGCGCGCAATCGATTCCCCGCATAAATTTACCCCAAGAAATATTTTCAAGCAGAAAATCTAAAAATTTTCGCTTCAATACACGCACTTTGATTCCCTGATTCAGGGTCAGGATGCGTTTTCAAGCTTTGGAAATGCGCGCAATCGATTCCTCGCCTAGAAAAACTCCTGGAATACTGGTTTCTCTGTGAAAATTCGAATTTTAGTTCATTTTCGCTTTGTTACACATAATCCCTTCCCTGAACCAGGGTTAAGCAAGCATTTTCAGGGTTCGGGAATACGTTCTTTTTTTGAGGTTATCCTAGTGAGCAGCATAAAAAGTCTGCTCGAAATTGTACCACTATTTTTCTTTTTATAAAGATTCCGTTATTGAAACGATTTCCTTCATTTCGATAATAACTTTTCTCGTAGCAATATATACTTTTTTATAACTTATTCAAACTTGATTTTGACCAATTTTTTCAAGTATGAAGGAGCCTGGGACCTATGTGGAATATATACATTTATGGCCGCAATCCGAGCGGCTGGAAACAGCTATACAATCTGGTCGTTATGATTATGTCTATACAATGCCTGGAGTCAAAATTCACCAGCCGCTGATTGACAAAATGGCTTATGCTGCTAGTCAGATAATGGAACAGCCATTAGTCAGGCCTACTGTTGCATGTGATATGAACGGTCTTAAGCAATTAATAGTAATCTTTTATTCAAAACATTCAATCAAGCATATCATGTCTTTAGGTTAGTGGGAATTTAAAAGCTGCTTTTAATCTAACTACTTCGTTGCTTGAACTGTATGGCCAAGGCTATGGCAAAGCTGGCCAGCCTACAAAGAACACACTGGAAACGTTCGAGGTAGGTACTTTGTTAACATAAAAGCTAGTCAAATCTTTCATTTCAAGATTTGGTCATGTCGTTTTCAATTAATGATGGCACTTAAATTGTACTCCAAGTAATCTTTAACTTTTTTTATAAACCATATTTGGTACTAGTTCGGAACAGAGGATGCACTTTTCGACAAAATTTTTGGTACTTATGCACTATCCCCAGCTGAAAACAAAAAAATCCAATTTTCATCTTTTTTAGGCTTAGACCTAGGCCTAAGTTTAAGCCTAAGCTTAAACTTATGCCTAAGCTTAAGCCTTTCAGATAAAACTAGTTTTATCTGATTTTTTCAGATAATTTTCAAAAATTTTTTTCGAAAAGTGTGTCCTCTGTTCCGACCTACATTCAAACCTCCGTTTAATGATAGCGACTACGCAGGGATGCCGGCGGGAAATTTTGGTATATATAGCAAGTCAATTTCTTTATATACCAAATTTTCCCGTCGGCATCCCTGCGTGGTCGTTATGTCCCTCCGTCAGGTGTCATAAAACGGAGATTTGACTATAATACCTCATATTTTTTCTATACAGCTTAATCGAAGAGATTTCTCCATTTGAAGAATTAGATGCACCAGATACCTATTTTGATTACCATCCAGAATATCGCAACCTTGGATATACAGGTTATCTTACTACATTAAGCGTGCAATGTGTGTGTGTGTCTGTTTGTCGGACGATCTCGGGAACACCTGATTTCAACCCGGGACGCTAAAACAAAAATTGTAGGGGGGGGGGGAACAATGATCGACACCACTTTTGTTCAATTTTTGGCAAATTTTTTCAATTTTGCTATAATACATTATTTTTCAAGCTTTGGGAATGCACTCAATCGAGTCCCTGCATAAATTCACCTTCAGAAAATCAGTTTCAGACAAAAAATCTAAAAATTTTCGATTTTCGCTTCAATACACACACTCTGATTCCCTGATTCAGGATCAGAGAAGTGTTGGAAATGCGCGCAATCGATTCCCCGCATACGCCCTAATAGGGTCATTTTTGAAAAAAAAATTTCGGCTCGAAAAAACATGAAAAAATCACCCAAATTCCGGTTTTTTATACACCCTGTATTAGTAATAACTAATACATTTTTAAATGGGGAGCATCGCTCGGAGTCCCTCCCCCTCCGAGCGTGGAGTGCTCGGCTCCCGGTACTACCAGTTAAACCTAAACCTTGATATTTGTTTGTAAGAGGATCGTTTTGCAGGTTCCATGGTCACCTATAGTTTACGTTTAATTCATGCCGAAATTTTGAGATTTACGCCAGAACCTTGGGGTGCCATGAAACGAATCTTAAAGCTAGAATGTGAAACGAAAAAGGCAAGCAGTTTTTGAATTTGAATAAAATTTCTATTTGTAGATCTTGGATTTGGTGCTTTCGTCAGAAAGGCCTGCCCATGAAAAATCTCTTTGGAAACAGCGTATGAATTGTGTTTTGATGTTAAAAGCAAGAACACTATATTCTTTAAAGGTCTGTGAGACTTTTGATTAGTGTTAGATCCCGTTCCGAAAATCTCGCGATTTTAGGAATCCCGTTCCGAAAAAATTTACCAAAACCTGATCCCTTCCCGGATCCCGACCTTTAAATTCCGTACAGAGATAAATGTTTACCCCTAAATATTGCTTTTTGAGCAAAATTTTCTATTTTTTCCAACAAAAAATCATTATTTTCTGAACCATTTTGGCTTTAAACCAAATGTTATCCAAAAAATTTCGCATCTGCGGCGCTGTTTTGGTTATAACTCATGAATTGAGATCAAATTAAACAATTTTTAAATGAAAATTTGTTTATTTAATGAGTTTTGAAAAATCCCATCCCGAAAATCCCGCCATGGTGCATCCCGAAAAATCCCGGACAAGAGGTCGATCTCGGACCCGGGATCTAACACTACTTTTGATCATAGCCTCTGTTTTCTGCCAAATAACGAATTCAGGATTAGTTGAGCCAATCGTGTCCAATAAACATGATTTGAATTATAAAGTTATTGAAATTCAGGCAATTTTTTATTGCAGCTGCACTAAAAAAATCTTTTTTTTTGGCAGAAAACAGTTTAATTTTCTCATTTTTAGGAGTACCATTCTTCAATGTCACTTTTCTGTAGCGTAGCTTCGAGTTTGGAAACAGAGAAACGAAATTCTTTGCTATTTATGTTAGCACGTTTAGCCATATCCATTGGAGATGAGAAGAGCGGCGAGAAATATCTGAAAGAGTTATCTCCCGGTAGTGGACCAGATCATACACTACACAAGTATTGGAGCTAGTTCACTTGGTTGGATTCACTTATATGGTCCAACAGTACAATTTTTTCTTTTAAAATCAGCCAAAAAAACATCCTATTAGGGGTTTTTTAGTCGAAAAACACATTAGTGATGTTATTTTTGCGTGAAAATCTATAAAAAAATACTGAAAAACTTCATTTTTTGAATTAAAACTTCGTTTTTAATATCAAAAACGAAGTTTTAATTCAAAAAATGAAGTTTTTCAGTATTTTTGTTATAGATTTTCACGCAAAAATAACATCACCAATGTGTTTCTCAACTAAAAAAACCCGTAATAGAATGTTTTTTGGCTGATTTTAAAAGAAAAAATTCTACTTTTGGACCATGATAAGTGAATCCAACAAAGTGAACTAGCTCCTAAGTATTTTTTCCAACTACAAATCTCGAACTAAATGCCATTTTAGAGCTTTCAAAGCCATTTTTTATGGAAATTATCCCTATGCTCAGGAACAATTGCAATCAGTTCGAAAGAATGCCCAAGAAAATGCTAAAGTATGTGTGCTTTTTCAGCATATTTTCTGAAAATAATTTTTTAAGATATGTAATAACGAAGCAATTGCCTTGCTATACAATGGAAAAGTTGAAGAAGCAAAAAATTTATTATTATCTTATAATGGTCTTCCACCCGAAGCAATTTTGATCAATATGGGAACCATTTCAGAGTTAATTTCAACAACAAGCGATGACTTAAAAAAGCAACTATTTGCCAAAAATTGTGATAAAATGAGTGATATTTTCGACCCACAAGCTATCAAATTATCTGTATGATAATCCTGACTAAATTTTCTAAGCCTTTATTAACTCGGATATGCCGATAAATCGTACAAGAGAGCAAGGTAGTCAAAAAGGACCTCTCTGGGGGATTTTTCTATGCGAGGAATTGATTGCGATTTTTCCCGAAAGTCTGAAGTTTCCTTGGTTCAGGGAAAGAGTTGGTGTATTGAAGCGAAACTAAAAAAAGAACCGATTCTAAACGGGAAATACCGGCAGAAAACGAGTTAATATGCAAATTTTCGCTATAAATTAAGAACAAAACAGGAATTCCATCCTTTATAACATTATAAACATTCCAACAATAAATTTTTATAATTTGAATTTAACAAAATACATTAGAAATTTATAGTTCTATCATCACAAACTATATTACTATATCGAAATCTAATCTTCAACTTCTGATTTTGATTGCCAAGTTCCAAGCCCCCATAACGGGCATTTTAATGCCATTCGATAGTTCAACATGAGTAGACATCCTGAAATAAAGTATAATAATAGATAACAAATTGAAAAATCTCAAAAATGATAATATCGTAAAAAAAACTAAGGACTTTCATGAGGTTTTCAAAACTTATTCAAATAATTTTGATGCCAAAAGGTCTGTCATAGGCATACATTACCAACGGGGGGAGGGCTGTCCCACCTCATGTAGCTAGCGTCAAGTCAAAAGTTAAAGATTCATATAGCCTTAGTGGAGAAGCTGAGTTGAGACTTTGATTCCAAGTCTCAAGGCTATATATCCGAGCCTCGAGATATAACCCAAAACATAAAAAAGCTATATAACATTTTTTAAATGATGTACATCGCGCAAAAATGGGTGCCGACTTTTTTGATCGACATCATATAGAGTAGTATATATATACCATTTCTAGGACAGCCCATTCCCCCATTTCGTTATTTTACCTCTTTTTCGCTATAAAAACACGCAAAAACCTAAGATATAATAGGTCATTTATAGAATTTTTCGATGGGGAATATTAGGACACCCCATCCCCCACTTCTTATTTTACCTCTTTTTTCGGCTATTTCGCTCTAAAAACACACAAATATAATATAATAAAATTTCTAGATATAAATATATAAAGAAAATTTTAGTGCTTCCAACCAACTTGGATCTATATAGGGCAATTTTTTAGCTGTATCTTATAATAGCCCAGTTTTATATTGCATTTTATTCGAAATAAAATTTTTATCTGAAAAAAGCGAAACGGGTACAACTATTCGAATTTTTTCGAGCAAATCGATTGTGGGCTTCTCATCCGGAGCGCATTCCATTTTCGGTAGATTTTCAACCGCTTTCGCATAATAAGTGCAGATGGGTTGATCTGAGGCATCCTTTACGGTCAGGAAAAGCCGAGTTAAATCACTTTAGAATAATTTGGAGAAGAAAAAGAGGCATTGACCTGAACACCGCCTAACTGCTTTGATTTCTCCACGGCTTCAAGTTCTTTCCCCTCGAAGATCTTTCGGAAGTAGCCCTCGACAGAGCGCTTCATGTATTTCTTCGTGTTGTGGATCAAAAAAATTAGCCTATTTGAAGCCATTTTTGAAATTCGCATATTTTTAGGGGGTAACCCCCTAATTTTTTAATTGTTATAAAAATTTGTATTAAAAAATATTATCACCATCGTGTTCCCATCGTTGAAAACCCCGAGTACAAAAAATTAGCGTGTTTTTATCAGAAGAATAGCTAGAAATAATTTTTTAATTCTTTTTAGCATCAAAAATAGGAGTAAATTTTGTAAAAAATTCAATTTTTAACCCCCTAAATGAATTTTTCTGAAAAAATTTTTGATACCATCTTGTCCAGCTCAATTTTTTACAAAATATATAAAAAATTAGCCAAATTAAACGACAGGAAAAAAAGTTATCCAAAAAGCCTTCAAAAATCACGTTTTTCCTTGCAAAATAAGGGGTAACTTGTAAAAAATTAATTTTTAAATGAATTTTTTTCGGGAAAATCACTTCGTAGTTATCGTTTGTTGGTTCTTAGGCAACCTTTAAAAAAAGAATTAAAAAAATTAAACGACACTATTTTTCTCTAGAGCGGCTGACAAAAAAACAACCAAAACTCAAAAATTGATATTTTTATTTTTTTTCATAGGGGGTTAAAAGATAACCCCGCAAGTTATTATTTTAAAGCCTATACTTGGACAAAATTTATGGTATAAAAATTTTTCTAAAAAAATTATCTAAAAGATTTTAATCTCCTAAAACCGCTGGTTAGGGGCTTAAAATTTGATACAACAGTGGTTTAGAAACCAAACGGTACGCAGCCCCGTAGGGCTGCGTGAAATTACAAAGAAAATCAGAACTTTCTTATAAATTCATCCTTACTGTAAAAGTGAATCTAGAGCAAAATCATGCCCGAATAGTGCAGAACAAAAAATAATAAAATTACTTACCACGATTACTTCGTCCATATCTTTCAAGCCAATTTGAGGAAGAGCGCTATCGGAGCGAAAGTGAAAAATTTCCCGTCCATCGGAGCAAAACAATTGCAGCATCTCTCTGTTAATACACAATTTCGAAGAAATTTGTTCTTCAAGTTGATCTAGCGTAGTCTAAATTGAAAATATGATCAATCATTAATTAATCCATTAAAAATAGATACCTGATCGTCAAACTGTAACTTAAGCTTTCTGTGGCAAACCCTTTCATGATCGTGCAACAAAATGAATAAATGCATTCTAATTTGGAATATCTAAATATAAACACAATTTATTTATCTGATATTTACGATATAAAGGATTTCCAAAAAGGTGTGTTTGGGGAAATTTTAAAAAGTCATTGGTTAGCTTTTAGGTCATTTTGAAAGGCCTCCGTTTGAACTTGGCCAATCACCTGATTTTGTGTGTAAATCACCTGATTTTGTAATTTTAAGGTGATTTACACACAATAAAAAATTTTCAGTTGTCTCATAACTTTTGGCCCCCTGTTCCGTGACTTCCCCACCCCTTGTATCATAAGAACAGTTGTCCGTGATAAATGTTCTTGTGACAACTATCCATGACAATACTTTGTGAATTAAACGATGTCAACTGTGCTATTGCCTATTTTTTGAAAGACAATTACTTTTACCAGGGGTGTTATAACATGTTTTAAATAAAGCATTATGCTTTAAAAACGGCTGAAATCTTTAAAATTTAAAGCATACATTATTTTTTGAATTAAAATTTTAAAAATCTTTTCCCTCCTCATGTTTTTGCCCAAAATTTTTGTAAATTTTTTTCAAAAATCCTAATGGTCCCCCATGATGATATTCTTCAACGTTTATTTAAAGTTTAAGACCATTTAACAATTTATGATATTATAAACAATCTTTATTTAACAAAAACATTTACTTAACAATTTTTGTTTTCAATTCTTTTCTTTTTCCTTCATTCTAAAATATCGAAAAGTAGTTAAGAGTGAATATGTCAAATTAAAAAAGACTTAAGAAACGTCATATGCGATTTTAATTCCAATACAGATCAATGTTCCAACTAGAACTGCATACACTCTGATTTTGTGCAACATGCCTTCAATTTTGCCTTCGATCCCAGTCTTGAGATCTTCAATTTTGCCTTCGATCCCAGTCTTGAAACCTTCAATTTTGCCTTCGATCCCAGTCTCGACGTCTTCAATTTTAGTTTCTAAGTTTTTCCCGATTCTAAAATAAGAAACATTAATAAATATTGATCATAAATAATTATTTTACCAAGCGTTCGGTAGAATTGTCCTCTATCTTTTTAAGGACGTCCGGCAATTTATACGTCACTTTTGTATTTCCAACCTAAAATGTAATAAAATGATTATAATTTAAAAAGAAAAAATTCATTAAATAACCACCTCATTCGAGTCACTATAGAAGTTTTTTGTCAAATGGGTACGACGAGAGCTTTTCTGAAACATATTTATTAGACAAATTATTAAAAGAATTTAAAACTAACCAGGAGTTGATAAGAGCAGCGAAGCATAGTTGTCAAAGTCTAAATTTACATATATAATACAAAATGGTCAGTTGTTTTGAAACTTGATGTTTCGAAACGATTATAGAGTTTAAAATAATAAGAAAAGTTGATATTTCGAAACTTGTTTCGAAACTTTTTTAGATACAGTCAAACCTCTATTAAAACCCAAAAAACTCGTTCAGATTTAGAGTTTCCATAGCCGATTCTTCAAGAAAATGTGGCTAACCCATCGAAAATGTCAACAAAATGACCGAGATCACAAAAAATCGAGATTTTTTATGTAAAAATTTTAAAGTCAATTTTCAGGCATAGAAAAAATTTTTAATGGAAGCAAAAATAGGAAAACATTCTACGAGGTCGAATTTAGGTCTGATAAAAAATTTTTAATTTTTCAGCATTTTACCCTTCGGGGATCGAACCTGAGGGTCCAACGTTGCTTAACTTGCCAGATCGGACGGTCTGGCAATCAACGACCAATCGTAATTTTTCATTAAGTTTCGAAACATCAACGCGGTTTCGAAACATCACATGACCTACAAAATACAATTTTACGCAAAAAATTTGGGCATTACGACATTAGCCAACCTTTTCTCCAACCGACTTTATCCAACCTTTTTATATTAAAGTTAGTTCGTTTAATATTATTTCTCGCAATGATTTACATATAAAAACTGTGTTAAGGAAATTCATCTCACAGAAACTTCGAGTTAGCTGAAGGAAATTCGTCAAATGAATTTTAAAAAGTTCCCATTTAAATTGAACACGTTAATACTCAGAAAATTACGCTTTTTGTTGTAAAAGTGGAAAAATTTGGAGATTTCTAATAAGAAATCCTTTAAAGCCCGGTGGCATTTGCAATAATAGGAAACTATTTTAATATGAAAAAATATCTAACAGAAAATTTCCATTGACATTGCAACAGGCCATAGAATTCTGTTATAGTCGAACTTTTTTCTTGGCTACTACGGAGCTTTTTATTGAATCAGGCTCCAAATTGGCTGATTTTTTACACTCGGGGGTTTTTCAGTATAGCGAACACGATACCGAGGCTAATTTTCAAAAAATCTCTCAAGTTTTAGTGCTAATGACACTTATATATGTAAATTTAGACTTTGACAACGATGCTTCGCTGCTCTTATCAACTCTTGGTTAGTTTTAAATTCTTTTAATAATTTGTCTAATAAATATGTTTCAGAAAAGCTCTCGTCGTACCCATTTGACAAAAAAACTTCTATAGTGACTCGAATGAGGTGGTTATTTAATGAATTTTTTCTTTTTAAATTCTAATCATTTTATCACGTTTTAGGTTGGAAATACAAAAGTGACGTATAAATTGCCAGACGTCCTTCAAAAGATATAGGACAATTCTACCGAACGCTGGGTAAAATAATTATTTATGATAAGTATTTATTAACACATAACGTACCGTGTGCATCACCATGTGATGCACGCAAAATTTGTCTTGTGTAGTCTGCTGCACATGGTGCAGCACAATAGTTTTAACACTTACAAACCGGAATATGATTTTGGTTGCAAATGAAAATACGATATCAAATGCACTATCCTGGCTTTAAACCAATTGACAAAAGTTCGTTTTGGTCTTGAACGGGTCCAATCTTTGTGGAACTTCATGAAAATTCAATCATTTTTTGTAACAGCCATAATTTCACGTAGGAATTGAATTGAGAGCTCGTTGATCACTCACAAGATAGCTGGTGATCTGCTTTACAATCTCTATATAAACATCTATAGCAAGTTTTCGCTTTAATAAAAAGTTATAGACCAATCATTGAGACATCCTCTGATTTTTTGACATGTTCCATTTTTGTAACGGCTATAACTCCTTATAGAAATTGAATTGAGGGCTTATTGATCACTCATGTGAAAGCTGGTGATTTGACCTACAACTTTTACATACACACCTATAGCAAGTTTTCGCTTCAATAAATAGATAATCGCAATTTTGTGTGACACCCTCTAAAAAACGTAGTGGTACGGAATGTGTTAATGTTTCTTATTTTAGAATTATATTGGGAAAAACTTAGAAACCAAAATTGAAGGCCTCAAGACTGAGATTGAAGGCGTCAAGACTGGGATCGAAGGCAAAATTGAAGGCATGTCGCGCAAAATCGGAGTGTATGGTCTAGTTGGAACATTGGTCGGTATTGGAATTAAAATCTCATATGACGTTTCGTAAGTCTTTTTTAATTTGACATATTCACTCTTAACTACTTTTCGATATTCTAGAATGAAGAAAAAAAGAAAAGAATTGAAAACAAAAATTGTTAAGTAAATGTTTTTGTTAAATAAAAATTGTTTATAATATCATAAATTGTTAAATGGTCTTAAAGGGGGAGTCAACTTTGCAGCAGCACTCGGGAGACCATTTCTAGCAGAGTTTTTATAACTTTTGATAGATAAATCCGTTTGACTTGATTTTGGTGTCATTTTGAAGCATAGATTCTGAGTTTCAAAATGACACCAAAACCAAGTCAAACGGATTTATCTATCAAAAGTTATGATAAAAACTCTGCTAGAAATGGTCTTCCGAATGTTGCTGCAAAATTGACTCCACTTTAAACTTTAAATAAACGTTTATATGTTTATACATTACACAAGTATTGGAAATCACTTTGTTGAATTCACTTATCATGGTCCAAAAGTAGAAAAAGATTTTTCTATAATTTCTTTTATATACAAAAGATTCATGTCTTAGCTATCCAAAATGAGGCCGTTCGACGAAATCCGATTTAAACTCGATGAGTTATGGCTACGAAAAGAGCCGATCCTAAACGGGACACACCGGCAGAAAACGGGTTAATATGCAAATTTTCACTCTAAATTAAGAACAAAACAGGAATTCCATCCTTTATAACATTATAAACATTCCAACAATAAATTTTTATAATTTGAATTTAACAAAATACATTAGACATTTATAGTTCTATCATCACAAACTATATTACTATATCGAAATCTAACGTTCATCTTTCATTGGATCTTCTGGATGACCAATAAGGCTAAAAAAGTGAGTAAGATCCTTATTTCGAAAAAAACTCACAATTCTTGCTTGAAGAGTCGCTTGCCCCTTGGAACACTATTCAATTCATTGATCTCTTCCACTGTCAATGAAAAGTCGAAAACCTAAAAATCGAATTTATGATTCACGGATGGACAAGAGGGGAGGCTCTCCCTCCTAACTAATCCAGCAAAAAGGCCAAAAATAGGACCAACATGGCATTGGATTGGTCCCTTTAAAAATCTTAATGGTCTCCAATATGATTTTTCACTAAAAATAATCAAGAATTTACCTATTTTTCACTAAAAATTTTAATTTTCTGAGCATTTTCAAAAAAGTTTTTTGACTAAAATTCGATTTTTTGGCGCTAATTTTTTTACATATGAAGATTTTAATAATAAAAAATTTCGACGCGAGGAACGGGTCGACCAAAAAAAAGGTCGCCAGAAATTTTTAGGGACTCAATCCAGCATCAGACCACCCTATACCCCCTGTTTGTCCATCTATGGTATGATTTCGTGTTTCAATAACTTACTTCAAAATTTTCCTTGATGCGACTAGCATTAATGCTTTTCGGAATCACTGCAATTTTGCGTTGAATAAGATGACGTAACAATATCTGAGCCGGTGTCTTGTGATACTTTTGCGCAAGCTTCAAAACAACGTCATTCTCCAAAGGATTCGGGCTTTTCTCCCAGTTTACGAGACTAAAAGAGACACACATGGAGGTAAGGTAACAATCATAAATTTGAGAGGTTTTCTGAATTTTTTTCGCTAAAATTTGCGAGGTCCCCCTTAATTTTCATCTAATTTTGCGAGGTGTCTCCTTATTTTAGCCCATTTGCGATGTTGGGTTGGATAGTCCTACCCCTTGCCTTCGTATGAAAAGAGGGTAATCAGAAATATAAAAATTAGTACAGGATGAGCCCAAAAACCGTACTTTTACGTTTTTTTTGGCGAAATTTTTTCTACTCCTGTGATTTAAAAAAAATTTTTCACAAAAATGCAAAAAGTACGATTTTTTGGTTCACCCTGTAATGATGAGTGTTGAATGGAATTGAGATCGTTTTAAAAAATTACTTGAAATTGACACGTCCCGGACTTCCCAAAGGCGCATAAGCCGTTAGCGAGATATTATACTGATTGCATACTTCTTGAAGTTCAAATTGAGGAAAGTATAAGTGTAGTTCAACCTAAAAAATAACGGTATAAAAATCAAAAGAGCTTATTTTCTTTACCTGGTTGTTATGAATGGGAACTGAAGCAATTTTCTGGATGCGATGAATTTGATCAGCGCTGAAATTCGAAACTCCGATAGATCGTGCCAAGCCCTTTTTATAAGCCTCTTCCATGCCCTTAAAATTATATATGATCGAATAGAAAAGGCAAGATGTCTTACAGGGTGTTCCAAAAAATCGCCACTTGGTCATTTTTTGGCAAAAAATTTTCAAACAATTTTTTCTCCAAAATGACTCATTATGGATATTTTTATGCGGGAAATCGATTGTACGCATCGAAAAAACTTGGAAATGTCTCCCAGACCAGGAAATATCCAATTTTCATATTTTTCAGTTATTTTCGGTAGAAATTCCTACTTGAAAATTTGATATTTCATGGTTTGGGAGGCGTTTTCAAGGTTTTTTGATGCGCACAATCGATTTCTCGCATAAAAATACCCATAATGAGTCATTTTGGAGAAAATTTTTTTTTAATTTTCGCCAAAAATGACCAAATGGTGGTTTTTTTGGACCACCCTGTAGATACTGTTTTTTGAGAATTCTAGAAATTCCCCCCTTCAATTGGTTTGAAGGGGGAATTTTAATAAAACTTACTTTCCAGGTGTCTTCGACTTTTACGCTGTGATCTTGCGCAGACATATCACTCTACAAAAAAGTTTGGTACTACTAAGGATTAGCGAGCCCATTTAGCGTGATTGTTTTTCAAAAAAATTTTTAGCTTTTTTCTTTGGAAATGACCTCTCTAGGGGTAACTTTATGCGGGAAATCGATTGTGCGCATTGACAAAACATGAAAATGAGTTTTTTTTTCGGAAATTTTCATATTTTATCAATGGAAAAATTTCTAATTTTGACCATTTTCGCCTCAATACAATATCCTGAATCGGAGTCAGGAAAGCATTTTCAGGTTCGGAAATGTGCGTAATTGATTTCCCACACAAAGTTACCCCTAGAGAGGTCATTTCCAAAGAAAAAAGCTAAAAAAATTTTTTGAAAAAAAATCACGTTAAGTGAACTCGCTAATCCTTAGTAGTGCCAAAAGTTGAATTTAAAAAGATAAACACATACCGAGAAAGCAGTTGGCATGTGCACAAGATAAAGGTCAACATAATCCAACTGAAGTTTCTTCAAAGAATCTCGTAATTCTGCTTCAATTTCATTGGGATGGAGATGAGTACACCACAATTTCGTCGTTATGAAAATGTCCTCACGTTTAAGCTTTCCTTCTTCAAAATACTCTTTTAATACTTTTCCAATTTCTGCTTCATTGCCATAACATGCAGCTGTATCGATAAGTCTGTAACCAACGTCTATAGCGTTTCGGACTGCATCTTTAACTTCTTCTGGTTTTGAAAGCCAAGTTCCAAGCCCCAAAACAGGCATTTTAATGCCGTTCGATAGTTCAACATGCGTAGACATCCTGAAATAAAGTATAATAATAGATAACAAATTGAAAAATCTTAAAAATGATAATATCGTATACAAACCGTTGGAATACAATCGCTTTAATTTTTGCATGCTATAAAAGATAAGAAAGGAGGTACTAGTAAGCATTAGCTGCTGCAAATGACAGGGCTATTTTTCCAAAAAAAATTTCGATTTTTGACCTTTTCACATTTATTGACTTTAAACTTAATTTTTGTTCGAATTTTTTGCTGATTTTTAAGGGTGAAACAAAAGTTCTCACGCTTCGGGAATGCGCGCAATCGATTTTTCGCATAAAATTACCCCTAAATATGTCACACTCTCCAAATTTGATCTAAGAACAATGATATGGATGGCTTGCACTTTTGCAATCTTCTCTTTGGTTCTGGCGTTTTGTGCTCGGAAAGGTGTGGATTGGGAGTCTACATTTGGAGCCTAATTGCAAAACCTTCCACACCCACCTCCACTCCTTATTTTACCTCTTTTTTCGGCTATTTCGCTCTAAAAACACACAAATATAATATAATAAAATTTCTAGATATAAATATACAAAGAAATTTAAAGTCAAAAAAGGACATGCAACAGTAGCGTTTATTATTAAGTCCGAAATTTAATAAATAAATTAACAAAAGTATACATCCAGCATCAGATGTAAGAGCCACAACGAGTTCGTTTCATTCTTCTGCTTTCCTCTTTCTAGCTAAAGAATCAATGTAACATAAATCCAGCTTCTAGAATAGGTTTTAGAAAAAAGAATAATCTTACATTTATTCGAAAAGTCCGCCAGAGTTTTTTCTATCTGCGTCAAGTAGAATTTGAATGCAGGTTTGTTAGTTCGTTCCTTGATTTCCTTAATCGTTTGGTTCTCCTCGATCAGCTTTCTGGCCTCATCAATGCTACCAGGGCTGAACCGGATGAAAAAATTACCGGATACCGTTACCGAAAACTTAACGGACTCGAAAAATTACCGGTTACCGCTACCGAAAACTTAACGGAATAGGAAAACCGGTAATTTGTTCTTAATTTAAAAATGCATAAATTTATAATAAACAAAATATATTTTCACATATGCAGTATTTATAACAAAATTTATTGATGGATAACAAATAAAGAAACAAAAGCATAACAATAAAGAACAAAACAATAAAATCAATATTCAAAGTTAAGAAGGGCTAAATTCTGATGTAAATACCGTTACCGAAAATTGCATTTTTTGGGGCGGATATGTCGGGGCGCAAATGTCGTTGCGCAATTGTGGAGCGCAAATGTCGGTGCGCAAATGTCGAGGCGGAATGTCGGGGTGCAAATGTCGGAGCGCATATGTCGGGGTGCAAAAGTCGGGTGCGCAAATGTCAGGTGCGTAAATGTGAGGGCGCAAAAGTCCCCCATCCGCTTGTGCACCTATGCCCTCCCTTATACATGTATGCTTAAGCCTAAGTATAAGCAAAGGCAAATCAAAAAATTCATAACTTACTGGTCATTTTTCAAAAGTTTTGGCTGATCAACTATGTTAATATAATTCACCGGCTTGACTTCTTTGATCATCTTATTAGTTCGGCTCATAATTTTTAGGAATCAAAAATATCTAATTCTCTAGAAAAATTCGATACAAACCCATAAAAGGAACCGTTTTGTTTTGTCTAATTGCGACGGAATGTAATATTGATCAATTTCATCATCTTGAAAAAAGACAAAATAGTTTTTAGTCGCTGATTCGTCACAGGCCATCTAAATTTCCTATTATTACTTTCTTTAGGTAAGAAAAATCAATCAAGGTCAAATTAGTAAACAAAATATATTTATTAATTCGTCTTTGATTAATGAACTAAAAATTGCATATCAATTTTCATCGTTCATTTATGTAAGAAATTCAAAAATACTTGCTCAAATTTTTTGTAAAAGCCTAACCCATCATGAACCTATTACCTAATGAAATGCTGTTTGATCTCTTTTTATTCCTAAATCGAGAGGCAATTGAGATTATTCAGCTAGTTAATAAAAAATGGAATTCCATAGTCGTGAAATACATGCATTTGTTGCCGCTATATTTTGGGCTTAAGCTTGAGATTATATGGGACGCGATTAACGATGAATGCGATCTTAGAGCAGTCATAAATCATTCTTATGGTGGTAATCAAGTTTTTTTACATGATTTGTATAAATGCCGTCAAAAGAATGCTGTAGAAAAAATTAAAAGTTTTCAATATGTCGTTTTTGATAGCTTGGATATACGCCGAAAGATGAAATTTGAAAAACTTTTGAATGTAAGTTTTATAAGCATAAATAATGGTAAGCATGTACATATACAGGGTACGCCAAAAGTGCGGACCTCATTGACTTTTGATTGTCTTTTTAACATTGCTAGTGCTAAATCATACTTTTTTGTTCTAATACTATTGAGATCATAGGTCGGCAAGGGGAGGGGGGTTCCCATCTTGACCAACACACTCATGGACCCAAAATTGATGGGGGACTACCTCATGGATCCCGTCGAACATATGAGGTGGTTCATAAAAATTGGGTGTCAGACTATCTCAAGCTAAAAAAAGGTCCATTTTTTAAAAATCTTAGCCGAACTTAATGAGGTGGTGGGACCTCATCGGGAGTCTCCTCCCCCCACCTTGCCGACCTATGATCGAGATGAAGTCCTTGAAAAGGTGGTCAAGTCTTGGGCTCAGAAGCACTTCGGTAACCGCTATTGATGCTTTCGACAAGACTCCGCACCCACCCATAAGGCCAGAATATCTCAAGAATTTTGTCAAGAAAATTTTCCGGATTTCAAAAGCAAAGATGAGATTACTATGTTGTTTCTTCATCAACAAACCTCTATGATTCAGTGACAAGGCAGCGGCTTAGTAGTCACAAGGTTGCGGGTTCGAATCCCTCTTGGAGCCAAATTTTTTTGCACAAAGTAAAAGTTTTCGATTTTTACTTTGTTAAAAAATGTTGCTCCAAGCGTGACTCGAACCCGAGACCTTGTGACCAATAAGCCACTGCTTTTTCACTGCACCATAGAGGATTGTTGATGGGGAAAGGTCTTTTAAAACCAAGTACTAGTGCTTTTTTGGTTCAAAGAATCTGTATTTTCCCTGAATCAGGGTCAAGGAAGTATTTTCACGCTTCAGGAATGCGTGCAATCGATTTTTCGTAGCAAAATTACCCTAAAACGGTACTTTAGATCCTATCATATCTTCACTCAATTGTTGGAACAAAATTGAAATTTATAAATATCGATATAGAAGAGTATTTCTTCACTGACAACCCATCTTATCCAACTATTTTCTCCATTTTCGACTACATAACTATAAATCGATTAAAGATAACCATGTCTTCTGAGGATACAGAATGCTTTTATTCAAATCAAATTATAGCACCTAAGAATGTACAGAAGCTCAAGCTTGTTATTGACGGCGAAACCAAAGAACAGAACCGAAAAATCTATAAGCTATTAAAAAATGGAGAAGTCAAATATGCACATAAATATGCTATTTATTTTCATTATTTTAGTCATATAGAAATTGTAAAAAAAATAATTGATCTTTATATGAACGCCGAAAATGCTGATGGTTTGGTTCGATTGATTGAATTCAAGGGTAATTTTTGATTCGCTGATTGGCGATCCTACTCTCGGCTAAAATCAGCTCGGCCAAACGACAACTGGGCCAAAATGCTACTCCCTCAAACTCACACGTGTACAAACACCCCCCGAAAATTTAGACTTGTTGCGGGCGAAAAAAACGACCTTTTTTTTAGAAAATTTTTGGGAAAAATCATAGGAAATTTTTGCTCGCAGCTGCGGGTGAGCCGCAAAATTTTTCTCTCATTTCGCCCGCAGGGTGCGGGCGAAATGGGTCTCACCCGCAGGGTGCGGGCGAAATGGGTCTCACCCGCAAAATCTGCGGGCGAAAAGTCATTTTGGCCTGCGGGCGAAAAC
>OZJO01020181.1:0-14757 GCA_900406225.1 Acrobeloides nanus
CGCCTAGAAAAACCTAAGAATCGACGGTTTTCTCATAAAAATCCGAAAATGTTTGATTTTCGCTTCAATACACCCACTCCATTTCCTGAATCAGGGTCAAGGAAGCGTTTTCACATTTTGGCAGTGCGCGCAATCGATTTCTCGCATAAAATTACCCCTAAAAATGATTATTTAAAAAAAGATTTTTTGGAGAAAGGGCCCTAATTTGCAGCCCCCTTTAATGACCTCAAATAGTGTACAAAATAACGAGATCCAAAAAAATCGAGTTTTTCTAATGAAAATTCTCCTAATCGACGGGGGGGGGGTGCCGCTAAATCGAAGGGCCGTTAAATCAAGAATTGATTGTATTCCAAAATTTTTGAACACTGTAGTGAACCAATCAATTAGCAGTTTTATGTCCTCATTCGTCTTGCTAATTTTATTTTCCTATGAAATCGGATAAAAATATCCAAATTAATGGTGACGATGGTCAAGTTTATGAATTACATGAAGACCAATTTCTAGGTCAAGGAGCTTTTGGTAGAGTTATAAAAGGAAAAAATATTTTGGTAACTAAATTTGTAATCGGATGAGTTATTTAAAATTAATTTTTTAGAATCAAAATGATGTTGCTGTAAAAATTGTAAGAAATCTCTCTGGTCGACCAAAGATATTGGAACAAGAAATTGAAATCCTTGAAGTCAGGAGTCGTCTTGTAAAGTAAAAAAAGTTTCTACAAGTAATTTAGGTGCTAACAAATACTCAAAATGAAAACATTGTCTCGTTATTCGCCGTCAAGAAGACAGCCCTTGATGTTTTTATGGTTATAGAATATTGCAATTATAAAGATTTAGGCCATTATTTGTCCAAAAAAGGTGTTCTAAGTGAGGTTGAAATAGAGTATTTCTTTAAACAAGTTGGTAAGTTATTAGTAAGTTCTGCTAAATGAAAAAAATTTAGTGAATGGATTAAAAACGCTACATGAGAAAAAGATTATTCACAGGGACTTAAAACCAGAAGTAAATTTTTATGCTGTCATGGCAGAGACCGAAAAGGCGACGTAAGCCCCAATGAATTCTGTCTCCCATGATGACTTGAAAGTCGACTAGTGTCATAGGAAGAAAGTTCGACTAGAGGAGAGGGACACTTTTTTAAGAGCATGGAGGCTTAAATCTTAACACATCAGTGGAATAGCCAATGGGACGAAGGATCACCCACCCCGTTCCTAAAAAAATGAAAATTTTTCTCTGGCCTCCTTATGTTTTTTGTACACGTGTGCTACAGTACAGCCCTTCATTCAAGGGGGAGGAGGTCTGGCTACGCCACTGGAATATATAGGCTTAATTATCCCAATTTTGGTCTCTGCGTCAAAATATTTAACTAAAATTTTTTTAACTTTACAGAATTTAATGCTTTTCAACCCAACTGGATTAAGCGATCCACCTTTTTATGAATTAGTTGTAAAAATTTCGGATTTTGGGCTATCTAGAGTTTTGCCTGAAGAATCTCTTGCTAGCACTGCATATGGAACTCCTTATTATATGGCACCTGAAGTAGTTTTAAACCAAAAATACAATTCCAAAGCAGACATTTGGTCTCTTGGCATGATCATCTATGAATGTTTGACTAATTCTTTACCACTAATAAAGGCAAGTCTAATATTTTTTACATGTTTTTTCAACAAGTATTGCAGGAAGGTATTAGTGGAATCACTCAACTTGAAAACTTTTATCAAACAAAAGCTAAATTTAACTTGGAGATGCCTAAAAATGTTACAAAAGGATTGTCGGATATTATTGTCGAAAGTTTGAAGCAAAAAATAGAAAAAAGAATAAGCTTTGAAAAATTTATATCAAACCCATTTTTTACCGATATTTCAAAAAATCATGAACTTATCAAAAATATTAAATGTCTTACAAAGGAACATGAATTAACAAGTAAGAATTTTCCCAGACAAGTAATATTTTAGAAAGTTGTTTCCCATAAAATTTCACGTTGAGATGATCCCTCGCGATCGATTTTTGACTGTCAAGGAAAAAATTTATAACCATTTTACTAAGAAAATTACGATTTTTCGTGAAAAAATGTACCACATGCCGAAAGCACTCTTCGCCGATTGCGGTGCGTTTTAATTTTCGGACCTCATACGGCTGTATCAGGGTGGTCGGCGACCACCCCCTAAGTTTATATGGACTGTATTATCAAAATTAACTTTTATTTATAGTCAAGTTTCTTTTTGAACATGGTGTTGATATAGAGCATCAAAATACTGCAGGTCGTACCTACCTTATGCATGCATCTTATGAAAATAAAATTGGGATTGTTCGTTATTTATTAGAGAAAGGTGCGGATATAAATGAAAAAAATAAGTACGGCAGTACCGCTCTGTTTTATGCTGCAGAAAATGAAAATGACAATAAGCTGATTGTCAAATTATTATTAGAACATGGTGCTGATATAGAACATCAAAATACTGAAGGTGAAACTTGTCTTATGACTGCATCTATCAAAAATAACATTGAAATTGTTCGCTATTTATTGGAAAAAGGTGCAGATTTAAATAGAAAAGATAGGTACGGCTATACCGCTCTGAATTTTGCTGTAAGAAATGAAAATGACAATAAGCTGATTGTCAAATTATTATTAGAACATGGTGCTGATATAGAAAATCAAAGTACCGTAGGTGAAACTTGTCTTATGACTGCATCTATCAAAAATAGAATTGAAATTGTTCGCTATTTATTGGAAAAAGGTGCAGATTTAAACAGAAAAGATAATTACGGCTATACCGCGCTGCACTATGCTGCAAGAAATGAAAATGACAATAAGCTGATTGTCAAATTATTATTAGAACGTGGTGCTGATATAGAACGTCAAAGTACCGGAGGTGTTACGTGTCTTATGTATGCATCAATGAAAAATAACGTTGAAATTGTTCGTTATTTATTGAAGAAAGGTGCAGATCCAAATAGAATTAATAAAGGTGGCGAAACAGCACTGTATTTCGCTAGAATGAAGTCTAATAACGAAATCATTGAATTATTGTCGAAATATGTAAAAAAGTGAAAAACATGGCACTATGACAATCGTCACGAACAATCGTTACTGAGGACATCCGTCACCATTTCTAGTAAAATTTTTAAAGGAAAATAATGATAGGTAAAAATTCTACGCGCTCTTTATTGGGTGATATAAAAATGTTTTATAGAATGAGGGCAACGGTTGTCCGTGAAGTTGAGTAGTGACGATTGTCCTAGTGCCAAAATGTAAATGTTTTATTAGAAAAATAATAAAGACTATACAGTTAACAGTTAACAAATGACAGAATTAGTGGCGGCCCTAAGATCTCGCGAGGATTAAGTTCTTGCGGGGGATTAAGGGCGCTGGCCTTCGGCCTTTATGTCCGGGTAAATGTTCTTGGGCCAAAGGCCCATGGGTAGGGTTGCTATTTTGGATTAAATTTGGACTCGGATGATTAAATGATTAAGAGACGATATCTCGAAAGTTCGAATGCAGTCTGGCATTTGGGTTGCTGGAATGCTTAAGTCGATTTAGTGATGGACCCTCAACCCTCAACAACTTAAAGCGACATGGGGGCTGAACCAGTCAATTGGAAGTTTGTACGCATCTTGATGGTAGATCCGGAAAAGTCTGCAGCGGAAAATTTTTTGTTATAAAAGACTTCGTGTCGAAAAGGCCTGATCAGCCTAGCTTTGTGCCTAAACCCAGATTTTCCCTGAAGTTGTGAGCTCACGGAAGTTGGCTGTGTGCCTAATATTGCCATGAAAGTTGAGGAACCCGGATTCGCTCCGAGGTTGGAATTGTGAGGTCATAGAAGTTGATGACTCACGGAAATGTCGGTCATAAGTCGGAATGTGTCCTAATTCGGAGAGAGGCATGGAAATTTTGAAAGATTGTTGAAAAGCAGATTTTTGAGTTCACGGTTGGTGTCTCTCAGAATACGCCAGACCTAAGGAGGAAGCCCTGAGTCGGAGTGAGGCGTAGAAAATCTGAGTTTTAGAGGAAAATTATTAAAAATCTGAGTTTTGGATATTATTGTAAGGCAGACCGCCCCTCCTCAATGATGTAGGCAAGGAGGTACTTCTAAAACGTACCCTCCCCCCTCAGCTATCCCTTCTCCCTACCCCACTGCCCCTCTACAGGTTTACCCACACCACAAATATGCTGGTGGGCTCTTAAATCGTGGAATGAAGACCGGTCGTTCTTTTAGGCGCAGAATAATTTTTGAGAAATCAAAATTTTCGATTTGAGACCATGTTAAGTGAGGTAGCTAAACCGAAATAGCCCCAGAATTTTGGCATTACGACATTAGCCAACCTTTTCTCCAACCGACTTTATCCAACCGACTTTCTCCAACCGACTTTATCCAACTATACGACTTTATCCAACCTTTTAAAAATATTGGATTGTTCTTTTTGGACTTTTCTTCACACCTTCAAAGATAAGAAGTGAAAAGTGAAGTCTAACAATCCAAAACAATAGAAAATCGGTTAAAGAAAATTTGCATAAAGTCAAAGTTGGATAAAGTCGGTTGGAGAAACAAAAAGTTGGCTAATGTCGTAATGCCAGAATTTTTTGCTCTATTTTACATACTTTTTAATTTTTTTAAACCTACATTAAAAATATCGAAAAATTTTAGTGGCATCCGAGTGACCTCTCTTGTTAGGCTAGAAATTTATCCGACCCATTTTCCATGAGAGGTCAGACATGCCAAATAAAAGCTGATGCATTTTGCTTACTTTCCCAATCAGCCAGTGCAATATAAAAACTTTCTGGGTCATTATAAGGATCTGTCAACCTATGATCTACATGCTGATGCAAGAGTACGCAAGCAATGTATCATTTTCGAGAGGTCACTTGAACTTAATTCTTATCGATGGCTAGTTTTTATAAATATGAGGTCGTGCCTGGGACGCAAGGGATTGAAGATTTTGAGCTATGAACTATAACGATCATTTGATTTCAAGAGCCATATGATTTGTGTAAAGCGGGTAAAACATGTGAAATGCATAAATTTTTATTTTATAAATTAAAAATATGTCTACTTAAAAATTGTTTATATATTGTTGGGGGGGGGGTCCAACTTATGGCCGAGTAGAAAATTTAAAAAAATTTTTTTAACAAGTGACCATTTAGGGGTAATTTTATGCAAGAAATCGATTGCGCGCATCGAAACATTCTGAAAATTTTTCCGGGGGTCAAAAAATGGAAAAAATTGCGTCAAAATTAGGGGTTATAAGTTTTAACCCCAACAAAATCATTTTTANCCCGGAAAAAATTTTCAGAATTTTTCGATGCGCGCAATCGATTTCTCGCATAAAATTACCCCTAAAGGGTCACTTGTTAAAAAAATTTTTTTTAATTTTCTACCCGGCCGTAAGTTGGACCCCCTTTTAAAGTTGACAGGGGTCAAAATGACCTTTATTGGTTACTAGGCGTTTCGGAAGTATAGTCTTTCGGAAGTAAATTGTTTATTGAAACGATTAATAAATAAAGCATAGGTAACCCAGGGGGTGCAGTACTCCTCATACTCATACTACTTATCGTCTGACCTTCCGCCTTTATAGTCATTCATCCATCCATCAGTGGGTTCGACAAGAAAAACGCAAATTTTAAAATTCCTTACAGTTTTGTGTGTTAAAACGGCGGTCGAAAGTTCCTCTATAGCTAAAACTGAAGGGGTCAAAAATTGAAAATTCATTATATTAGCCAAAAGTGCCATAATTTGTATATATTCGGAAAATTTATGAAGAATGGAGCATTTTTTGTTTTTACAGTAAATTCTGAATCGCTAACGGCTTTGAGATAATCCCGTTGGAAGTTGGCGATTTTTGAAAGTAGTTTATTGCAGCGAAGACCCTGATTCAGGATTTTCGTTGTAATAAACAAATTTTAAAAATCGCCAACTTCAAACGTGATTATCTCAAAGCCGTTAGCGATTCAGAATTTACTGTAAACACAAAAAATGCTCCATTATTCATGAATTTTCCGAATATATACAAATTGCGGCAATTTTGGCTAATATAATGATTTTCAATTTTTGACTTCCTTTAGTTTTAGCTATGGAGACATTTTTCGTCCGTGTCTGAATTTTTATTTTTCCATAGGATAATAGGGGAGAGTCTGCTGCAACTTTGTATAACTCAACCTAAGCCCACCCGAATTTCTGTGATTGGTTTTAGTGTCCTAAAAGACATTCTTTGGGGTCCAATTTTAGGGATTTTTTTTAGAAAAACGCATTTTTTTCAACAAAAACATGATGCTTGTGGAAAAGTTAATATACCATTACGTAGCGTAGATCACTAGCTTTCCAGCGACACCTCGATCGTAAAAATCGGATTTAATTAAGGTACACTTTGTCAATTAAAACTTTTGGGAAAAATGGAATTATAGCCAAATGGCCTATATGCGTATCTCCGGACCACGAAGGCTACGGAGCTAATGCCAACGGCGTTTGCATTCACTCACCAAGTATATAAAAAAGTAATATTACTCGGTGTCGGGCGAGAACCTTTCAACATTGTCACTTGGGATCTTCGACTTTTCAGGACAACGTCTCTTAATCGTTTCGATAAACAATTCACTTCCGAAATGCTATACTTTCGAAACACCGGGTAACCCTCGATATTTGACAAATTTTAAGGGGGTCACTAAATCGAGACTCGATTGTAACTCCATTATCCACATGTAGGAAACTGTTTACAGATATAAGCAAGAGCAACAGAACAAGTACAATTTGTACAAATACTATTTGACCAAAACATTCTACCATCGTTATATGGGCTACCACTACTATACATATATACACAGTTAGAAGATCTATTGTATGGACCACCAGTAATCCAATCTGTAAAAATCGCTGGTGTACCATCAAGCCAAGTCCAAAAATTAGGAAGAGTTGGGTTTTGAGGGTCAGTCGTATAAAAACCTATCCATACTGCGCTATATGAAGAAATTTCATGCATGAGAGCTAAAGTACAGGATGGCCCAAATGAACCCAACACCCCAATTCTAAATGACGATCGTTTTTAAGCAAAAAACTTATCTGAAAAATCAACTTCCTGTGGGGAATTTTATACGAGGAATCGATTGCGCTTATTTTCGAACTTTGAAAATTTTTTGTCTTACCCTGATTCAGGTAAAATACGCTTCAATACGTCGCACCCTTTCCTGGGTCAGGGAAGATATTTTGGATTTTTATTTAAACATCATTTTCAGGGGTACTTTTATGCTAGGAATTGATAAAACGCATTTTCGAAGTACGAAAAAACTTCCCTGATCATGACTCATGATATTTTCGCTTCAAACGCTCAAACCCTCATGAAGGGACATGAGATGTATTGAAGTGAAAATTACCATTACCAAGGTCAGACAAAATTTTTCATACTTCGAAAATAAGCGCAATCGATTCCTCGTATAAAATTACTTCCAGGAGGTTGATTTTTCAGATAAGTTTGTTGCTTAAAAACGATGGTTTTATTTAGAATTGGGGTGCGGGTTCATTTGGGCCACCCTGTAGTCTATAAAAAATTAATTATTAGTTTATAAATTTACTGTCGATGAACTCTTCTTCATCTTTTGAATGAATGGAAACCAAATGTCCACCATCATTTTGGCAACTTTTTTCGGCATCGTTGAATGATAGGGGTGCCATAAAATACTAAAATTTAAGCGATTTGAGGTGAGCAGGTCATAAGAGTACTTGCTTCAAGCCCCTTCCATAATTATGGTTAGGGGGCGAGTGAAGAGAAAAGTGGGAGAGATCATGAATAATTTTTTTCTTATCGACCTTGATAAACAGCATTTCACGCAGCCCCATGGGGCTACGTACCGTTTGTTTTTCCGGTGTTGTATCACCGTTTCCATCGGTTTTAGAGGTTAAAAGTTTTCGGAATAATTTTAGCGCCATAAATTTTGTCTAAGTATGTCCTTTCAAATGATATATAACTTGTGGGGGTTAACTTTTAACCCCTATGAAAAAATTGAAAAATATCAATTTTTGACATACCTTATAACAAGTATTCCACTCATCATAATATGTATACCCACTTTTACACATCGGCTTAACCGACTGGTTTTCTGAATAGGTTTCGCAGACAAATGCTTTTGGGGCAGTGCAATCAGAGCCTTGCCATTTTCCTCCAGAAATTTGAAATGACGCACAATCGGAATTGCCAGGCTGGCCTTAAATAATTTTTATAAAGTTATTAATAAAAAAGATTAGTATTCACCTCCATTCCAATTTAAATATGTACAATTTGAATTAGATGTCCAATTCCAGACTCCCTTGCTGAATTGGTCATTATATCCAATCCAAAAATCTTTTGCGCCATAAGCCTGGAGTTTTCCAACAGCCACCTCTATAAGAAATTTGTTATTAGTTCAAAGGCGTACCCACTGCCGTATCCAGTAGAGTCCAAAAAACCGGAACCGAAACATTCAAGAACCAATCGGAATTGAATAGAACCGGAACCGAAATGTTCGAAACCGAATGGAACGGGAATCGATTCAATACGTCAAAGTTTTTTATTTAAAAAAAAATAAAAATTGTAATTTTCTGCGAATTTTCAGATTTAAAATACCCATTTTTTAAAATTTTCGCTCCTGTGGTGCTAATTTTTACTTTAACGCAAAGGAATATCAGCAAAAATTTTTAGTCAAGCTCTGTAAAAGGCCACCAGAACCGATTGGAACCGGATCTTATCCATTTTATTCGGTTTTTTTACTCTAGTATCCAGTAGCGTAGGCAGGATTTGGATACGGAGGGAGACAACCTCCAAAAATCGAAAAAACCCCCAAAAAATCGTAAGGGGCCATTATGTAAAAAAATTCCTTCGTGCGCAACATGAGGCCCGGGCCCTTGATCCCCGGCTATGCCCATTGTCCATGGCGTGACAAAGCGTGACCAAAAATGGGGTCCAATGAAAAACATGAAAAAAAGAGTCAACTAAGTGTTAATAACATTTACAAGGAACACGTCCGAACTCAGTCTGGAAATTTTTGACGAGACTTACATAGTTTTGTAGAGCATACCCGACTTGTCGTTAAAAATGAAAAAATTAGCTGCTGAAAATCTATCCTTGAGGAGATATGAGCTATTAAAGTTTTAATTAATTAGGTTATTTTCAAAACCAGGCTGCCGGTGGCAGCCTGCATGTCACAATAAGCCACCGCTATGAAGGTGGCCACTACTATGAAGATGCACTTCCGTACTAAAGCTCCAGGTTCGAATCCACCCGAAGTAGAAATTATTTTGCCTTTAAAATCTTTTGATAAATACAAACAAATTTCGAAAGGCAAAATAATTTCTCCTTCAGGTGGATTCGAACCTGGGGCTTTAAAACGAAAGTGCAATGCCATAGCCATTAATCTATCGAACATTTGTAAAATTGTTTTGAAAATAACCTAATTAATTAAAACTTTAATAGCTCATATCTCCTCAAGGATAGATTTTCAGCAGCTAAATTTATCATTTTTAACGACAAGTCGGGTATGCTCTACAAGACTTTAAATCGACTAAAAAAACTGTTTCTAGGTCAGGAAAACACTTTCTGATCGTTTTTGGAGTAAGTCTTGGAAGTTCGATTTTCGACCTCTGGTGGCCGGATGGCCTGAAGGGTCCTCAGGGGTCGAAAATCGAACTTTCAAAACTTACTCCAAAAACGATCAGAAAGTGTTTTCCTGACCTAGAAACAGTTTTTTAAGGCGATTTAAAGTCTATTCGAGCAAAATAAAGTCGAATTGAGACCCCGAAAGTTCGATTTTTCTTAAGAAAAATAGTATCATTTTTGTTAGGCGTTTTTAACCATGAAGACAAAGGGTTGAGGCCAAAGTTAATATACCTTAATTTGCGTCTTTTCACCCTCTAATAAATGCAAAAAGATTTAGCGAAAAATATTTTAATCTTAAAAAGTTATGATGGTATCTTTGAACCCTAATTTTGACCCCAAAAACCACATTTTGAGCTCTATCGCCTCATAGGAATGTCTGTGGGAAAAACTTTTTTCGGCTTTTTAGTACTCCCACTATGGGTAAATTGGCGTATGTTTAGGCGAAATCGAAGAAATGAAGTTCGAAATGTTTACTGTTAGATGCATAACAATCGTATAAAAACCCACTTATAGAAAAACTGCATAACTCGATGAAAACTGTATGAAATTGGATAATTTTTTTTTACAAGATTGTTCAACTCGAGTTCTATGTTTATGTAAAGAAATTTTTTTGTCAGACAAATATTTTTAAAATGCATTGAAATTTCCAATTTTTTTAAATTTCAAATCGTTTCAACTTTTGTTAGAATAAACCATTTTCTGAAATCTTGTTATCAAAAGTTGCATGAGAACGTACATAAAATTTTATCCAGACGATATTTTTTTTAAGTTTAAAAAAAGTTGTTTTTACTTGAAAAAATTATAGTTTTTGACCTTTTAGACAATTTTTATTATTATTTTTTAGTCGAAAATGAAAAAAATCGTCTGGATAAACTTTTATTCAATTTCTCACGAACATTTTGAAACCAAGAACACGGAAAACTATCGAAAAATCAAAAAGTTTAAACGTTTTTAAGTAAAAATTGATAAAAAAAATCGAATTTTTTAACTCATATAATGATTTTTTCAAGGAAAGTGATATTCTACAAAGTTGTTCCTCATAAAATTTTGCGTTGAAATGACCCCTTGATGATGGTTTTTTTGATGTCAAGAAAAAAAGTTATGGCCATTTTACGAAATTTCTGCAGGTTTCGTTCTCCGGTCGATTCGACCCTTTTCTGCGGTCAAAATAAAAAAATTCCTTTAGATTCGAGTTCTCCACGTCGAAAAACGCCTGAGTACGAAAAATCAGTCGATTTGAAGAACTTTTTGAAAATTCGATTTTTTCCCCCAAAGGGAAAAATTTGAAAAAAATTTTTTTCAAAAACTTGTGGCACAGTATGTAAACAGTTTTTAAATTGCATAAAAGTAATTTATAAGCATAGATAATCGTGTTTTTTGACGATTCTCCACTGTCCCCATTTTGGACACATTTTGGTCCACCGTGAGCCATATCTATGAATTTTGTTTATAGGGAGGGTAATTTTTTGGGTAACTGGAAGATCATAATATTCCATTTTTTTGGGGGCATTAAACAAACTGGCACGGCACAACTTTTTTTTTCTTGACGAATTGGTACAGACGAATTGGCACAGTACAAATTGGCACGACAGATTGGCACTATTCTTCTGTTAATCTTTCATTATTGTGCCAATTTGTACTGCACCAATTCGTACTGTGCTAATTTGTTGTGCCAATCTATTGTGCCGATCGACTGTGCCAATCGATATTGTGCCAATTCGTTTATTGCCATTTTTGTGAGGGGAGATGGGGGGGGGGTAGTGAATAAAATTACAAAAGTGAACTATACACTTGAATAAGTATGGTGTCCTTTGTATAAAAAAATTATATCACCTGATAGGATGTTATTCTCAAAAGCATTACAGATAGATACCAAATGCCCGCCAACTTCCGTGCAACCTCGTTCAGCAGTATTAAAATCGCCTTGCGTGTTGAAAAAAGAATAGCATTTCCCATTATTAGTACCGGGTGTACTAGTTGGAGGACAAGTTGCCTTACTCAAATTCGATAAAATCACGAATTTGAAAAAGACTAAATAAACTTCGAATATTGACATCATTTTTTTCAACTGACAATAGAGTATTTTATCTAACGAATAGCTAGTCGTATTATTGCTTTAACCATTTTGGTTTTAACAAGGATTTATCATTATCAGTGCACAAGTAAGCACATAATGGAGTCGGGTAAAGAGCTTCAAACAGAAACCGAGTTGCTCATTGCATTCAACAAATGAGAAAAATTTATGACTCTTAAAATAAGCTCAAAATATAATTTTTACTTTAAAAATTTGAATTATTTCAAGACAATGTTATCATACATGTGCAGGAGGAGCCCCGAAAAAATTTTCATTGCGTTACCCCCCCCCCCCCTCTAATTGAAAATTTTGCCTTGGTCTCCCTTATGTTTTTTTCGAAAATTTTGGGGGGAAAACTAAGAAGGGAAACAAGTCAATTTTTTCATTATTTCAAAAAAAAATTTTCAAAAATCACCGTGGTGCCCCCTTTGATTTTTCGCTCCGACAGGCGCAAAAATTTTTTTATTGAAATTCTTAAGGCAAGTTAAAAAAGTGCTAGTCGACTACCAAAAAATGCAACCCATGGAGTTTTTGAAAAATGAGACGAACAATTTTTTGGTTTGTACACTCAAGACAACAAAAGTTGATCAGGAAAATAGTGATAAGGATTAGCAAAAAAATTTTTATAGTCTACTTTGCATGATTATTTATGTTAGTATAATTATTTAAGATGAAGCGCAAACATCAATAATGAATAAACTCCGCTTTAGCCAATTCTTTTGCTTGTTTTCATAAAAATTTATTTGAGTTATATGGGTTGAGTGGTCTGGAATGAGTGTCTTGTTTTCACCAAAAATGGATTGATTTCTGGATTGGGTTGTCCGATATAAATTGTCCGGGTCGAGTGGTCTGTAGATTGAGAGTGTCTGCCCCTATCTATGTCATAAAGCCATAGATATTCTTAAGAAACTTCTATAGCTGGAAAATCATTCTGACTGGTATCGGCTTCACTGTCGTTTTTTACTGTACAGTCTTTATTCTTTTTCTAATAAAACATATACATTTTGGCACTAGAACAACCGTAGCCACTTAATTCACGGACATTCGTCACCGAGGACAACCGTCGCCTTCATCCTATAAAAATTTTTTATATCACCCACTAAAGAAGAGCGAATAGAATTTTTATCTATCATTATTTTTCCTTTAAAAAATTTACTAGAAATGGTAACGGATGTCCTCAATGACGATTGTTCGTGACGGTTGTCATAGTGCTATGTTTTTCACTTTTTTATAAATTTCAACAATAATTCAATGATTTCATTATTAAACTTCTTTCTAGCGACTTTCAGTGCTGTTTCGCCACCTTTGTTAATTTTATTTCGATCTGCACCTTTCTCCAATAAATAACGAACAATTTCAATGTTATTTTTCATTGATGCATACATAAGACACGTAACACCTCCGGTACTTTGACGTTCTATATCAGCACCACGTTCTAATAATAATTTGACAATCAGCTTATTGTCATTTTCATTTGCTGCAGCATAGAGCAGAGCGGTAAAGTCGTACTTATCTGTTATATTAAAATCTGCGCCTTTATCCAATAAATAGCGAACAATTTCAACGTTATTTTTGGTAGATGCATCCATAAGACAGGTACGACCTTCAGTATTTTGATGTTCTATATCAGCACCGTGTTCGAATAATAATTCGACAATTAGCTTATTGTCAATTACATTTCTTGCAGCATAGTGCAGAGCGGTATTGCCGTCCATATCATTTCTAGTTAAATCTGCACCTTTCTTCAATAAACAGTGAACAATTTCAATGTTATTTTTAGTAGATGCATCCATAAGACAAGTACGACCCATGGTATTTTGATGTTCTATATCAGCACCATGATCTAATAATAATTTGACAATCAGCTTATTGTCGTTTTCATTTCTTGCAGCATAGTGCAGAGCGGTATTACCGTCCATATCTATTCTATTTAAATCTGCACCTTTCTCTAATAAATAGCGAACAATTTCAATCTTATTTTCATAAGATGCATGCATAAGGCAGGTACGACCTTCGGTATTTCGATGTTCTATATCAACACCTTGTTCAAAAAGAAACTTGACTATAAGTAAAAATTAATTTTGATAATACAGTCGATAGAAATTTAGGGGGTGATCGCCGACCAGCCTGATACAGCCGCAGTAGGCCCGAAAAATTAAAACGTACCACATGCCGCAAGCGGCGTGAAGAGCGTTTTCAACATACGGTACGTTTTTTCACGAAAAATCGTAATTTTCTGAGCATTTTTATCTTAAAGAAAATGCTTGTTAAAAAATTTAAGACAAGCAATTTCCACACAAAAATTCGCTTGCGGCGCTGTTTTTTTCTTAAAAAGAAATTCGATAAAAATCTCCAAATTCGAGTTTAAATCAGAATTCATCGAACGACCACATTTTGGATAGGGTGTCCAATGACGTCGACGTTTATCACTAACATCGACGTGATGTTTAACTGTTGAATAGCGACGTTTCAAACGTCGACGCTGTGACGTCTATAGATTTTAAACGTCGACATCCCCGACATTTGTGTTTTTTAATTAATAACGACGATTAACGTTTTTCGAATGCCGACGTTTGGAAACGTCGACGTTTCAGGCGTCTCGACGTTTGAAACGTCTGACGTTGATGACGTCACTTATACTAAACGTCGACGGCGTTGTACAACGTCTTTGGATACCACTGATTTTGAATAGCTAACTGTATGATGAATATAGAATTTTTTTTTTGATAAAAGTTTTCGAGTTGTTTTCGATCTCTAATACCTTCCTGCAATAAATGTTGAAAAACATGTAAAAAATAGGCATGGCGACAGCTGAGTACGAGCACATGAGGATGAGACATTTAAGGATAGCTATTTGAGGACGGACATTTGAGGAACAAAGATGGAATACAGTTGCGGGCAAAAACCTTTACACTCCCCTTGATTTTAGTGTAAAATCGACATTTTCAGATGCTATATCTCGATGAAGATAAATCCGATTAAGATGAAACTTTTGGAATAAATAGATCTTGAAAAGTTATAAAGGGTCTCTGAAGACGACTTTTTTCGAAAACTCAACCCTTAAGAGATATA
>OZJO01020183.1:0-19656 GCA_900406225.1 Acrobeloides nanus
GAAAAAATCCAAGAAACTTCGATTTTTTGAGCCTTTTTACATGGTGGCCGTAGTGGGAGAGGTCGAAAAAAATTTTTTTTCTCCGATTTTTTCGAAACTATGCTAGAAATGTTCTCCATATTGGAATACATCGACCAGATAGAAATTTTGGCCTAAAAAAATTATCTAGGGTATTTTAAACAAGTTAGAAAATTCAAAAAATCAACGTAAAATCGATGGTATTGAGCTTCGGATAAGGTTTTCTCTGATGCGGTTCTTCGGATTGACTTGAAATGGCTTTTAAAAACTTTCCCATGCGTTAATCTTACTAAATAAATTCAACTCGAATGGCACTCGAATCGCTTAACACTACGGCCATTAGGTTCGAACTTGCGAGATATCGTATCTTAACTTGCCAGATCGGGCGGGCGGCTTTTTTATCCACTTCGCCAATTGGCGCCAAGTAGCCGACATTTTTCGTAAAGCTAGCCATGAAAGACGTTATATAGGGCTCCAAAAACCTTTTTTTGACAAAATTTTTTTCATCTTTTTCATTATTAGCCAAGAGTGTACGCTAAACACGATTCAACCAGTCTTTTGGAGCATAATTCATGTTTTCGCTTCAATATACAGACTTTACAAAAGTTGTGTATCCAACAGTGTAACCTAAGTTTAAAATGTTGATTTTGGCTACAGAAGCCGATGTTTGACAAAATTTTCAACATATCTAGGGGGTTTTCTAGGCGAGAAATCGATTGCGCGCATAACCGAGGCGTAAAAATTCCTGCATGGCTCTGATTCAGGAAATACGAATTTTTGGTATTTTTAGGGGTATACTCTTCGTAGAGGTATATCTATTGATCAAAATCAAAACTTTTTCGCTCAAAAAGTCTGATTGGTTCGGGTTCAACGTACACTCTTGGCTAGTACTGAAAAAAATTTTATCGAAAAAGGATTTCTGGAGCCCTATAAAATAAGTTTTAAGTTTGCTCTAAGTTTTTTTTCCGGTACTGTACAAGGTGTCCCAGTAGGTTGAGATTATCATTGATTTGAGGGTTTCTTGTCATCCAATTGGTCATTTTCGATGCGGTTTTTTATAGGAGTGAGCTCAGACGATTCTGCTTCAGATCCTATAAAATATTAAAAATTCGCGTTTTCTGATATGCGAATTTTTCATTTGAAGTTTTTAAAGCAACTTTTCTCCGTCTTCCCAATAAGGTAGAGAATTGATTTGAACATAATTTGATAGCTTAGTGATGCCCAACAACGTAAAAAACCTCAAAAAATCTTTAACAGTGATGAGAAATAGAATTGTCAAAATTGGAACCAATTTTTTGGGCAAAAACAAAGCTGGAAGTCGAACCCGCGATCTTTCGGGCAACAGCCAAACACACAACCTACTGCACTACAGAGGCAACTTTATCCCACAATCTTAAATTCCTTATCATTTAAGACACAGTCTCTGTAAGGGTCACCGGAGGGCCGGAAACACAATGTCTGGGTGAAACTCAGTTGGAAAGTTGCATCTATAGTAAAATGGCATCCAACTTTTCCGCTAAGACTTTCTAACTTGGAAGAAATCGGGGTCGGACTATGAGTGACTCACGAAAAATTCCAATTTTACTTTTTCTGCAATATCTTTTTTTCCTGGAGGATTCATTCGAAACTAACTTTATGTTTATTATATAAAGTGGGATCGAGGAATCTCTCTGTATAAAAATTTTGGCCTGATGTCAACTCCTTCGAGGAGATCTGCTACTCTTGAGTACCCCCACAAACCCGATTTTTTGAGGTTTTTTTACGTTGTTGGGCATCACTAAGCTATCAGATTATGTTCAAATCAATTCTCTACCTTATTGGGAAAACGGAGAAAAGTTGCTTTAAGAACTTCAAATGAAAAATTCGCATATCAGAAAACGCGAATTTTTAATATTTTATAGGATCTGAAGCAGAATCGTCTGAGCTCACTCCTATAAAAAACCGCATCGAAAATGACCAATTGGATGACAAGAAACCCTCAAATCAATGATAATCCCAACCTACTGGGATTCCATGTATATAGAAAACAGGAAACATGAAGGATATATCACTTTTATTTATTGGGGATGATGCTGCATTCGCCAAAAATCTTACTTTAGAGAATTTGGTAAGACTTTTGAATTAAAAATGTTTTTAAAGGACCAGTTCAGTCGGAAAAAAGTTGCCTTTTTTGTATATATTCGGAAAATTCATGAAAAATGAAGCATTTTTGTTTTTTATGTTCTGAATCTGCTTCGAGATATTGGAATAGTGGTTGATCAATTGTAAACGTTAGCGTAGTTAATATAATCTTTATTCAGTCGACGTTTCGGTGATTTACACCTTTCAAGACTTAGGTCTGTATTTAATAGACTGAATAAAGATTATATTAACTACGCTAACGTTTCCACTTGGTCAACCACTATTCAATATCTCGAAACAGAATTTCCTCGTTATGCGTCTCCATCATCCGAACTATTTCAAAAAACTACAATGTTTTGAATCGTTGAAGTTTTTTATGATAATTGCATGTAAAGTTAGCGATTTTTAAAATTTTAAATATTATAACGAAAGCTTGTACCTGGATCGTACCGATAATTTTTTTCCTGAATTAATAAATTCTGTATATCGAGAAGATAATAATTTAAAATACTTAACATTTAGAAAAAATATAGCATTTTTTATAACTCGACGAGGCGAACAAAATGACATCAAAATTATCCAATTTGAACATTGTTTTGGGTTATTGAAAAGAAAACTTTTCAAAAAATTCAACTGTTTTTGTTTCAATAACCCAAAAAAATTTTAAATTGGATAATTTTGGTGACATTTTATACATCTCGTCGATTTATAAAAAGTGCTATATTTATTTTTTTTCTAAATGTTCAAGGACGTTGAATTTATTTCTTTTCAATATGCAGCATTGATTAATTCAGGGAAAACTATCGTCATGACCCAGTTACAAGCTTTCGTTGTAATACACAAAATTTTAAAGATCGCCTACTTCACACGCAATTATCTCACAAACTACAACGATTCAGAACATGCCGTAAAAACAAAAAATGCTCCATTTTTCATGAACTTTTTGAATATACACAAAAATGGCAACTTTTTTCCTATCGACTGGTCCTTTAAATATTTTCATTTATTTATTTTTCGGATTGTTTCCTTTTAGCCAATTTCTTATTCTTATATAAGCGAAGAATTATCCCCAGGGGGTGATATGTGTTTAGCTATAAATTACTGCAATTCATTTTTATTGTCTTCCTCTGGATCTACTTTTGGGTGGTGGATAGCATATTTATTACCCGAAAAGACGCCTGTCTTCTTTAATAATAAGATTACAAGAACTGGAGAAAAGCGTGGAAAAAGTCAATGGGAAGAAGATCAATATCCCAGTGAGTGGATTTCTATACACGTTGAAAATGGTAAAGCGTATCATGAAATTAAACTGTGGCAAGAAAATATTCAAATAATAACCTAATATTTATTATCAGAAAGTTACAGGGTGCCAAAAAGAACGACAATTTTACAATTTTTGGGCGATTTTTTCCTAATTTTTTCAAGTTTTTAAAAAAAATTTTCACCAAAATAACCATATCGATTTTTCTATTCGAGAAATCGATTACGCGCATTCTCAGATCTTGAAAACGCTTCCCTGATCCTGATTCAGGAAAGAGATGTGTGTATTGAAGCGAAAATATGCTAATACAGGGTCAGGAAAGTGTTTTCAAGGTCCTGCAATGCGCACAATCGATTTTTCGCATAGAAAAACCCCTATAGGGTTATTTTGGTGAAAATTAAACAACTTGAAAAAGTTGCCATTTTTTAAGGCACCCTGTATAAAACATATTTTGATCCCTTTTTTTCCGGATTTTGACAAAGATCAGCATTTAGCTTCCTGCTTCTTCAACTAAATCTCGATCCAGAAATCCGTTTTTGAAAAAAATTTTAATATTAGACAAGAGTGTATGCTGAATACGATCCAGCCAGTCTTTTTAGAATAAGTTATGTTTTTGTGTCAATATCAAGATTTTTCAAAGATGAAACTTAATATAAAAATATTGATATTTGGCTATAGAAGTGAATTTTTGACGAAATTTCCGACACTACGGTTTTTCGAAGCGGTGAATCGATTGCACGCATTGCTGAGGCTTGAAAATGCTTGCATGACCCTGATTCAGGGAATCAGATTTTTTGGTCCATTTGGAGTATTCCATTCGTAGGGGTATCTTACAATAGTCAAAATCAAAAAATCCCTTCGGATTCGTGTTCATCATGTCAGAAAACCCCTGAATACAAAAATTTAGCCGATTTGGAGATCTTTTTGAAAATTCGAAGTTTCAAAAAGTCGGTTGATTTTTGGTATGCAGGGGTTTTCCGACATGGGGAACACAAATCCAAAGGGATTTTTATTTTGACACTGTAAAGCATACTTCTGCTAAAACACTTTCATATAAAGCTTGTTCCTTGCTAGCTAAGAGGCAATAAAATACTGGTATTACATGGTGAGTTTCACGAAAGCGTGCATAGACAGTAAGGATTTGTTTGAAAGGCAGAGGAGCTGATTTAAAGGTTCCATCAAAGAGCCAGACTTCGCTTTGCTTCAACAATTCGATAAACCTGCGTCTTCCAAATATAAGAGCCCTCGATTCATCATCGTCAATATCGGACTGTAGAAAATCTTCTTCTAATTCAGATCCATCCAATGAATCTAAATAGAGATTGTTCTACTCATAAAGACAAAAAATCTTAGCAAACGCAATAAAAAGTTATTTTCCCAAAATTTGTCTTGTTTAAAAGTTATGAAATTACAGTGAGCAATCGTTTTCTTGATAAAAAAAGGAATTTATTCGATTTACACAAAAAATCTACTTAGCACGTATTTAAGAGATTTGGATGATGTATTATTATTATAGTTTTATAGATTTTATGTTTATAGATTTTGTGTTTTATAGATTTTATGTTTATAGATTTTATGTTTTATAGATTTTATGTTATAGATTCTATGTTATAGATTTTAGGTTTTATAGATTCTATGTGTAAACCAGTAGGGTCGGAAATCTTTTAAATTAAATGAGAAATGTCAGTCTGTTTGCCTGTATCACCAAATTTTGTAATCTTAAGTTAATCCCGACATGGCTTAGGTTTCTGAAAAGAGCTCGATGAGAGAAGTAAAACGACACCAAAATCATAAGGGTACCCCTTCTGGAAAAAATTAAAAATTCAATTTTTCATTTTCGCGTTTATGTTTTAGTATGTGGTCAGAAACGAAAACCCCTATAGCAAAAAAATTTGGAAAATTGAAAAAATTGGAAAAAATGAAAAAATTCGAAAAAAATTGAACAAAATTTAACAAATTCGAAAATTGATTTATTTGAAAAAAGAAAAATTGGATAGAAATTAAAAATCCAAAGACTTGAAAAAAATTCGAAAAAATCTGTGGCATTAAAGCGAGGCCGAAGGCCGAGCCCTTGAGCTCCTTCGGCGCTCGGTCTTCCGGTTATTTCGTCAAAAATCGATTCCTATCAATATTTTGATATTAGGTATTTATTCTAAAAAAAGACAGGTTGGATCATATTCAGCATACATACTAGAGTATAATACTGAAAATTTTTTTGTCGAAAACGGATTTCTGGATCGAGATTTAGTTGAATAAAGCTTGGAAAGATACTTTCCGAACAATCTAATACATTTTTTTTGATATATGTACTATAAAAAAGACTATATTCTATGATGGCTGATATGCTATATGGGTAAACACTCACATTATCAAAAAATTACATTATCAAAAACTCAGATTATCAAATTACTTCAATTATTTGAATTTTTTCGGATTTGGGATCCGGGTTCCGATTCTGGATTCGGATACAGAATCTGAAATCCGAATTCTGATTATCAATCTGGATTCTGAATTTGGATTCTGAATACGGATTCTGAATTCGGATTCTAAATCCGAATTCTGATTCTCAATCTGGATTTTGAATTTGGATTCTGAATCCGAATTCTGATTTTGATCCGGATTCTGAATTCGGATTCTGAATTCGAATTCTGATTCTGGTCCGGATTCTGGAAGAGATTCTGAATTCGGATTCTAAATCCGGATTCAGAAATAGAATCTGAATTCAGAATCCAAATTCAGAATCCGAATCCAGATCAGAATCAGAATCCGGATTCAGAATCCAGATTCAGAATCCAGATTCAGAATCCAGATTCAGAATCCAAATTCAGAATCAGAATCCGAAATTCGGATTCAGAATCCGAATCCAGAATTTGGATTCAGAATCTGAATTCAAAATCCAGAATCCGGATTCAGAATCTAGATTCAGAATCCGATTTCAGAATCAGAATCCGATTCAGAATCTGAATTCAGAATCCGGATCCAGAATCCAGATTCAGAATCCGAATTCAGATCAGAATCAGAATCCGGATTCAGAATCCAGATTCAGAATCCAGATTCAGAATCCAAATTCAGAATCGGAATTCGGATTCAGAATCCGAATCTAGAATTTGGATTCAGAATCTGAATTCAAAATCCAGAATCCGGATTCAGAATCCGATTTCAGAATCAGAATCCGATTCAGAATCTGAATTCAGAATCCGGATTCAGAATCCAGATTCAGAATCCGAATTCAGAATTCAAATTTAGAATTCAAATCCGATTTCAGAATCCGAACCCAGAATCCGGATCAGAATCAGAATCCGGATTCAGAAACAGAACTCAGATTGAGAATCAGAATTCGGATTCAGAATCCGAATTCAGAATCGAATCCGGATTCAGAATCCAAATTCAAAATCCAGATTGAGAATCAGAATTCGGATTTAGAATTCGAATTCAGAATCCGGATTTCAGATTATGAATCCGAATCCAGAATCGGAACCCGGATTCAGATTCCAAATCCGAAAAAAATTCAAATAATTGGAGTAATTTGATAATATGAGTAATTTGATAATGTGAGTGTAATCGCTATATGAAGCTTCATGAAATTCTTTGTTTTATCCTTGTTTAATTCGATATGCAAGTACTTCTATATTTGTTAATAAATATTTGTACAAATGATGACTAAAAATTTGCAATTATGAGTGTGTAATCGAGAAAACAAATTTTCTCGTTGTTTTTCACGAATTGAAATGTTGGGTTGTTCCAAAAATACTTGCGCCGTATATAACTTATATTCTGGAGTTTCAGAAATTCGTTTTCGATAAAAAATGTTGACGTAAATTCGTCAAAAATCGACTTCTATGGCAAAATATCAACCTTTTATAATTAGGTTTCATTTTTACGATCAATTTTTGAAAAACCGTTGGGTCTTTTTCTGAGATTTGCAGTGCACGGCTCGCGAAAATGGCAAAAAATTTCCCTGGAAAATATTGTTATTGCTATCATAGCAAAGTGGTAGATCTCATGGTTTTCTGTTTATAACGGGGAGGGTTCGATCCCCGTAGTACAGGGTGCATTAAAAAAACCGGAATTTGCTTCGCGTGCGACACACTTGTGTACAATTGCAGTTATTCTTTTATTTTCGAGAGGAATCTATGGCATTGTCTGGACTTCGAAGTACATAAAAATAGTACGCATCAATATGGGTATCACCGTGAACATGAAGAAATGGAAGATTATCTATTGAGCAAGGACTATGAAGCAAGAAAAAAATCTTGAATCGAGAGAAAATTGTAATTTTTTGTATTTTGTGTATTATTAATATAGGGTGTGTCAAAAAGTGGATTTTCGCGATTTTTTGGGACCCGAAAATGTATTGTTTCTAAAATTCCTCTAGGGGGTAATTTTATACGAGGAATCAATTGCGCGCATTCCGAACCCTGAAAATGCTTTCTGGTTCTGATTCAGGGAAAACTTGTGTTTTTGAAGCGAAAAAAGGTCATTTTTTTCATTTTCAAAAATCCAACTTTTTCATGAATCAGGGTTAGGAAAGCATTTTTAGCGTTTGGGTATGCGCATAATCAATTCCCCGCATAAAATTACATTTACAAAAATAAATTTCCAGATTCCAAAGATCGCAAAAATTCACTTTTTTGGCACACCACACCCTGTATTAAAAGTTTATTAATACAGGAAGAATCGTTGAGTTAAAATTACAATCAAATTTTTCTAAATCCACTTTGCCATTTTTTACTTTTTCATAATGATATCGAACCTAAATTTGATCTTTTTTATTAAATTTGCCACTAAAAATTTACGTGAGGTAGATTCAAATAGTACTCAGAATTGGGGATAAATTTAGCTTTGGCGTTTAAATAGGTTCTATTAAATAATCTTTCGTGCCAACAAGCAATAGCACCAAAATCAAATTCAGGCAACATCTTATTTAGCAAAATGTTAGGGAATGATTCGAATTTAAAAACATCTTCCACACCATAAACGCAAATTCCATGTCTGAGATGTTTTGATTCACAACCTGGTGGAGGGGCATCATATGACCATATTGTACGTCTAAAAGACAAATGTTCATCTTGACTCAATTTTTCTATTTTTTTCACCAAAAAAGACCGAAATTATCATTTTTTCAAAAAAATCTCAATTTCTTAACCTCTACCTTGTAATACTTTCCACACTCATTTTGTATTTATCCAAACACCAGTGAGTAAACCCTCCTGGGGCACCTATAGCATCTGCTGCGTTTATCGTAGCCAACAAGGTTTCTTCCGGCGAAGCAGGCCTTTTATATTGTAGCATTTCCATAAATTTAGTTAAATTCAATGAATTTATTAAAAAGTCAGCCATGGATCGTGAAATACTTGATTCAACCAACGATTTTGAAAATGGTAAATCAAGTGATGGACCCATTGATAAATTAAAATTTATCTGTGCTAAAAATTTTTATCAATTATTTTTTAGGCAAGGAGTTTCTCTAACTTATTTGTGTGAAAAACTATAGGGCCCTCTCATGGAGTAAGCAAAGTAGTGGAAATAGGAACCCCAGTGGAATAAAGAAGGGGCGGGGGGGGGGGTGCCCTCACGAGGACCGAAATTCCGAAAAAATCCCGAATCAATTCTTATGTTTTTTCGGAAAAAACAACCTTTTTTGAGAAAGTGCTCTCTTAGTTGACCCTTCTCCCTAAACCACTGGGAGCCTCCATTCATAGGTGGATGGGGGAGGGGTCCGTTTTTCAAAAAACTTGTGTGTTGGGAGGGGAGGAAGCGACGACCAGAGGTGGTAAGGACCGGCTCGGCAAGGGTCTGGCCTATGGGCCAGGGTTGTGAGTTTTGAGATGGTCCTTGCTCAAAAAATTAGGCCTTTTACTACCCTTGGCAACGATTAAAAAGATTTTATTAGCCTTATTTATTTAAAAATAAATCATTTTGTGATAATTTTTCCAAAAAATAAAAAAACGATAACAAAATTGGCCGGAAGTAGGCCAGCCAAATCATAAAGAGAGACCTTTATGTAGATTTTCGGACTTCAGCTAAAATTTGATGTGAGGGAGGTCCATTTGTGGACCGCCTTTCCAACTATACCCCCCCCCCTCCACACACACAAATTCAGCTGAAGGGGATGAATAGGGCTCTAAATAGAAAACTCAAAAGCAAAAAACAAACGATATTTGAACAAATTCAAATTTTCAAAAGTCCAATTTTGTGATGTATCAATTCTATATGTATACGAGCCCATATCACATGTAGAAATATCATTCGTTCCATTAAACCAAGTGAAAATTTGTACCAACTCATAATTTGTGCGTAAAATAATATCATAATTCTACCATAAGTCTAGCAGATTTTAAGCAAACACCTACCTGCATCAAAATAACATATTTCCAAGAATATTTTAAAAGCTCTGTTAAGCATTCCATATAAGCATAGTTGTGGTTATGGCCAGTGCTATCCATATCATATTCTTTTTGTGTTATGATGACATTGGGCAGGCATTTGGATAAGTCTTTCAAGCGTTGCTTGAATAATTTGGATGCTTTAATGTCGATAGAAAAACAGTAAAAATTTTGGGGCGCATATTCAGCAGATAGTTCCATTTCGAGGAAGAGATAGTCCTAAAAGTCAGAATTTATATTAGGCTACCCTTGTTAGATCTGATGAGGATACCACCACACAGTGACGTAGGCAAGGGGCAATGGACAGATGCCCCTCCCTAATGGACCGAAGTTTAAAAAACCCAACCTTAAGGTTCGCTCTTATGTTTTTTGGGGGAGGGAACAGTCTTTTTTGGGGAAGTGTCACCCTTAGCCGACCCTTCGTACTAAGCCACTACCCCACTCAAGTCCGATTTGAAAAATTTGTTTGAAATTTTGATCCGTATAGCCAAAATCCCAGTTCATGTCTTTTGAATCAATCCATTACCTTATAGACAATTTTTGCATAGGCTATAGGAAATTCTGTTTCTTCATTAGAAGTTGACTTTATAGCAAAATATGAACGTTCTTTTATTGAAATACAGTCCGTTTTTAACTCATCAGTATCACTATATACAATTCTATTATTCCTTATTTCATCGATATATTTACTATCCCTTTCTAATATTCTTTGACATTGTAATCTATATCTTTTTGACATGGGAATGAAATTAATTGGGTCTTTATTTATAAATATTCTGTTTCTTGCTAAAATATAAAATCATCAGAGAATCGATTGCGCGCATTCCTGAGGAATGAAAATCTTCCTTAACCCGGATTTTTTACCTTGAACGGAAAGAGTTCGAAAATTTTAAGGTCCCAAATTTAATAAAAAGTCTCAAAACTTTTGGAAAAACCCAATGTAAGTGCTGAGGTAAAAAAATCGAATTTTTTCTATAGGTGTTTATATAAAAGTTGTATTGCAGATCACCAGCTTTCACATGAGTGGTCAACGAGCTCTCAATTCAATTTCTACTAGGAGTTATGGTCGTTACAAAAAATGATCGAATTTTCTTGAAGTTCACACAAAGATCGGACCCATTCAAGACCAAAACGAACTTTTATCTATTGGTTTTCAGCCAAGATAGTATTGGTTTTCAGCCAAGTGCATTTGATATCGTATTTTCATTTGCTACCAAAATCTTATTCCGGTTTGTTTTAAATCGAGGTTTGACTGTATAAAGAATTTTCGGAACTAGTTCCCTTTTGGTGTGTCACTTAACGTGGTTTAAAAGTCGAAAATACTTGTTTATATGCTGAAAATGATCAGAAACTGACTAATTTTTGGTTTAAAAAATGTCAAATTTGGGGATTTTTTGTTGAAAAATGGTAAAAATTGGACAATTTGGACAAAAAATTTTATACATTATGATTACGTAATCATTGACCTGATCCTCTCCCCCGTAATCAATCGTAATCATTTGGCTACCCCTCCCCCCCCTACTTGATTACGTAATATCTGGATGACCCCTAAGTGACACTATAAAAGGAAACTAGCTCCTAATTTTCAAAACTATGCTATTTTTTACTATTTTTTGCAGAATTTTCAACACCTTTATTTTGTGGTTGAAAGAGTGAGGCCGTTTTCGGTGAAATGGAATTTATCAGAATCCAGCTTATCCTTCTTAGGAGCTACAACACAATAGGGGCCACCCACGTGGCCCCCTATTTCGAAATTTGTTTCTAGAATTTTCTAGAAATGACATCTCTAGGGATAAAAAATGTGAGAATCCGAATTTGACAATTTCGAAGCAAAAAAAAACGCTTCACTGATTCAGGGAAGACCTATGTATTAAGTCGACAAGTAGCAAAAATCGCATCTTTACGACTTTTCGCTCCAATACATAGGTCTTCCCTGAACCAGAGAAGCATTTTTTCGTTTTAAATTGTCAAATTCAGATTCTCCGTATTTTTTACCCTAGAGGTGTTATTTCTAGAAAATTCCAGAAAAAAATTTTCGAAAAATTTTTCACGTTGGTGGCCCCCTATTGTGTAGCTCCCCTTCTTTAAAAATAAATTTGTATACCTATTTTGCTACCTATGCTTGCTAGCCTATAATCATCCGCAAGTTTATCTTCATCCGTTTCATAGACCAGCTTAGCCCCACATGTAATAGCACATAGATAGCCAATATTCTTTCTTGCATAGCTACCAGTTGGTATGACATCGATCAAATCGAAATCCAACTCTAGTTGCTCTTCCAGCGTTAATAAGATTACACGATTTACTAAATCATGATTACTTTTATACCAATCTTGAGGAATTTTAGCATCAGCTACAATAAGCACAATCCAATCTGGATAATCGACTAACGTTCTTATCGCTTCAGTAGGATAGTTTATTGTAGTTATTATGGCCCAATTAGGGCCAGTTTTGGGACAGGTATAAGATTTCCTATTTCTGAAATAGCTGGAAAACTTGATAAATTCTGAGGAAATATGGGCATAGAAAATTAACAGATTGGTAGCGACAAAAATTTTTAATATGATGGAGTAATAATAGTTGCTTGTGCCATATTTCGATATAATTCTCTGAAATCGATTTTTTCTTAAAATCCCCATTGTATAAATAGGATAGCTTCCGGCGAACTTGCAGAAATATTCAAACTAATTTTTGTTCGCTTCTAATACGACAACCATTTATTATATTTAAATAAGCTAAAAATGGATTGTACACCTGGAAGCCAATAATTGGAACAAATAAGAACTCGATCGATTTTAGCAAACCTTGTTGGCAAGCAGAAACATATATGCGGTTTTTGACGTGTAGAGAGCTTTTGATGGATAATGAAAAAAAGATCAAATTTTTGAGATTGGGAAAGTGGAGAAAATTGATTTTAAAAATTTTCATGTAGTTTTCCGCTGAAATTTTTGAATTTTGCAATGCTGAACTTTTCGTTTCAATGTCTAAATTTGATTGAATCATGCAGTTAGCACTTATCCCTTCCCTTTAAAAAGGGCAAGGAACAAAGGTGCCAAAAAGGGGCATTTACTCCCTTTTGAGCGATGTAACATCCCTAATTTTATTCAACCTTTTTGTTTCTCTAACCGATTTTCTTCTGCCTATTTTCTCCAATTTTTTATTATTTTAAATTTGAGTTCTTTGTAAAAACAATCATCAAAGACATTTTTCTTTATCAACAGCAGCAAGAGTGGGAATCCAAAGATTCAGGCAATAGAAGTTCTTCATCGAGTTGGATTTCTATTCAAATAGGTATTTTGGAATTTTTTATGCTATTTTAGAGATATAGAACCGGGAGACCGAGTGCTTTTGGCGCTCAAGGGATCGTCCCCAAATTTTTTTGCGTTTTTCGGTTCCATTTTTTTCGAATTTTTTCAATTTTTTTCGATTTTTTTTCAATTTTTTTCGATTTTTTCAATTTTTTTCAATTTCTATCCAATTTTTCGTTTTTTTCAAATAAATCGATTTATTTCAAAAAAAAAGAACATTTGTTGAAAAACCTAAATATTTAGGCGGAGAGGGGGATCGAATCTGCGCCTTTCCGACTGCAAACTAACGCTTTACTGCGCCACGAAGGCAATGGGTTTTAATTTCTGACCAAATACCTAAGCTGAAAAGCAAAAATAAAAAATTGAGTTTTTAATTTTTCAGAGGAGATACCCCCATGATTTTGATGTCGTTTTTCTTCTCTCATCAAGCTCTTTCCAGAAATCTAAGCCGTAACGGAATTGGACTTAAGGTTACAAAATTCGGTGACACAAACAAACAGACAGACATTTCTCGTTTAATATTAAAAGATAAGCCAAAGAATTTTGCCATTTGGAAAATAGAACCTTCCTACAGATATTCATGTTCGATTTTGGGTTTGCATGTAGATATTTGGATCAAAAAAGAAAAAAGAATGGATGTGATTGCGCACATTGTAGACTCAGTTTTTGTGCTTATGTATATTATTGTGCTTACATTATTGTCTATTTATTTATACAGGATGGTGCAGAAAATTGCACTTTTGAGATTTTCGTGTTTGCAGAAAAATTGCGAAAGGGGAAAATTCTTTTTTACCATTTTTTCTCAAGAGCGAAGTCTTTCACTCTTCAGCGACTCTTTGCGTCATTATGGGATAGGGATTGACCGACCTACCGTCCAAGTGTGTAGATAATGTGAGTGTTAGTCCTAGGGAAACGTATAAATTTTTATTTCTTTATGCCTAATAATCAAACATGTACAGAGGGAAAGTTACTACTTATTATGCGGGACTTCATTAAATGATACTCTCATAATACTAACATTATAATGGTTCAAAAAAAACTGTAAAAAGCTTCGGCATGCAATGTCTTAAGTCCAGGAATGTTCATGTCATCATGTCTCATTATATAATGTCCCATTTGATCGTATGGACTAGTGATAGAAGTTCAGATCGGGTCACAGGGTTTTGTCAGGTCGGGTCAGGCCGGGTCACCAAGAGGCACGTCATGTTTGGGTTGGGTCAGTTCGAGTCAATTTTTGAAGCAATCACAACATAATCAAAACAAAAAACATTTTAAAAAATTGAAAATTCTTTAGATTGGCGAAATTTGCCATAATTTATATACAGAGTGGCCAAAAAAACTGGATTTTTGCGATTTTTCGAGCAAAAAAAAAACTTTTTTTTGAATTTTTGCAAAAATGATTTTTCTAGGGATAATTTTATGCAAAAAATCGATTGCGCGCATTCCCGAAGCGTGAAAACGCTTCCTTGACCCTGATTCAGGGAAGGTGGTGGGTGTATTGAAGCGAAAATCGAAAAANGGGAATGCGCGTAATTGATTTTTCGCATAAAATTACCCCTAGAAAAGTCATTTTTGCAAAAATTCAAAAAAAATTTTTTATAAAAAATTGCTCGAAAAATCCAGTTTTTTTGCCATCCTGTATATTCGAAATGTTCATGACAAATGGAGCATTGTTTGTTTTTACAGTAAATTCTGAATCGCTACTGATGTCGAGATAATCGCGTTTGAAGTTGGCGATTTTTTACATTTTTAAATTCCCGCCGAACCTTGATAATCAGGGTCTTTGGCGAGAATTTAAAAAAGTTGCGGGAATTTAAAAATGTAAAAAATCGCCAACTTCAAAATCGATTATCTCGACAACGGTAGCGATTCAGAATTTACTGTAAAAACAAAAAATGCTCCATTTTTCATCACACATGTTTTTACATTCGCTAAATTTTTGGAATATGCGCCGTTGTCACTTTTTATGCCATTTTTAATTGACAAATTTTCCGAATCGCGCCGTTGTTTTAGTAAAAAAATGGCTTGGATGTCCTTTATATCAATTTTGATTGGCAATTTTCCCAAAAATTTGCGCCGTTGGGTCGCTAATGGCGACCATTTATCACGTGTGTTTTTCATGAAATTTCCGAATATATTAGGAATATAACTAAGTCGTGGCCACTGAATATTTTTATTTATATACAAAATCTACAAAGACAAGATCAAATATTTTTAATCAATATAATATTTGCCTTCATTCTCGACAACATAATTCCATCGATCAGGCAATTGGTAAATAGCATCATGCCAAAAACTGGGTTGCTTCGATCATTTTTCAGCATATAAATTTCAAAGAATCACATCATTTTCAGCATATAAATAAACATTTTTCAAAAAATTTTCGCCTGCGACGCTGGTTTTTGCGTTAACTAAAGATTTCAACAAAATTTTCATCGAAAATTTCTGAGCGTTTCCGCTTAAAAATGAGTGTTTTTCAGCAAAAATTTTCGCGTTGACAGGCGCGAAAACAGGGGATTAAAGTGATTTTTGAAATTTTTTAAAAAACTTTAAAAAATTGCCTTGGTCCTCCCTTATGTTTTTGCCCAAATTTTCGAAAAAACATAAAGGGAGACCAAGATAAAAACGGTTCCCCTCTCCCTCATTTTTGGAGTCTGGCTACGCCATTGGGTCCTCCATAGGTTTTTTTCGAAAATTTTCTAAAATTTTGGACGACAACATAAGGATTACATTTTACATACATTTTTAAAAATTGAAAAATGGACAATTTTGGACTTTTTTTGATGAAAATAGGAATTTTTGTGAAAAATAGTAACGGCGAAATTTTTATTATATCCTTTAAAACAAACCAGCGCCGTAGGCGAAAATTTTTTACAAAATGCTTATTTTTAATTTGAAAATGCTCAAAAATGAAAATTATTGGGTTAAAAAAATGCAATTTTTACACGAAAAAAATTTCAAACGCAATCGATATTTTACGTTGTCGATAAATATATCGATCGATAATATCGAAAAAATATCGATCGATATATCGGAAAAATCTCGAAAAAATATCGTATTGTCCGAACTCTAGTGAGGATTCCGAATTTCATAGATTGTACACCTGAAAGCAAACAATTGGAAGAAATAAGATCTGAAACGAAAATAGCAAAGCCTTGTTGGCAAACGGAAAGCAAGATCAGTATCTATTACAATCGAAAATGTGATGTATATCTTAGCGGTAAAGATAAATGATTTTAAAAATATAATTTTTATTAACAGTAATATCCATGTGATTCTTTGAACGCTTTATCAATAACAAGTCTAACCTTAATTTGCATGGATTCCTTATACGACCTATAAAATGAAATAATTCTTTGTTGCAACTTTTCCAATTCTGAAAAGTTTTGGCGCATTTTATCAATAAAATCAATGGCGTCACTCCAATTTTCAAATTGAGGTATCGGATTATCTGGCCCCATTGGTGTCAAAGGGCTTATACTGGCATTCAAGCGTTGAAAAATCGGTATAGAGCCAGCTTCCATTGCTTCATAGAGTTGTAAAGATTCTGGATTATTTCCCCATGGACATAAAGTAAAAATGCTTTCGCGTAAGATATTTCGATAGTCAATAACATGTATAACATTTTTTGATTCCCAATCATTATCATAATTAAGGAAAGCTAAAATTTTTGAAGTTTATAAGAAGGATACTGGCATTCACGTGCAAGTACTGCTAGAATCAATCGTATCAGTTTTTGGTACCTTTGAGAAAGGACATTGATACAAGTACCCAATAGTGTAACTAGGATTTTACACAGGGGGCTAAAAAATTTTCATAAAAATTTGAAAAACCATAAGGCTACCCCCACCAGTGGCTTAGCGAGAAGAGTCGACTAGAGGAGGGTATCACCCCCAAAAACATAAAGTGGTACACAATTTCAGTCATTTTGAAGAACTTTTTGAAAATTTGATTTTTTTATCCTAGTGTGATCAAGGAAGTAAAAAAATCGAATTTTTAAAAAGTTCTTCAAAATGGCTGAAATTTTGTATTTGGAGTTTTTTGATTTGAAGAACATGAATCTGAAGGAATTTTTCGATTTTGACCACTGAAAGTCATTTCTCGAGGGGCATACTTTTAAAATGGCTATAAACTTTGTTTTCCTAAATCAGGAGCAGGGTAATTTTTTCAACCTCGAAATTATGCGCAATCGATTTTTCGCCCAGAAAAAACATAGTACGGTCGAAAATTGCAACATAAAACGACCTTTATATCCGAAGAACCGAGCGCTATTGCGCTGAGAGTAGGGCACCCATTTTGTCTTATTTTTAAGAAATTTACTTAAATTTGGACATCGCTGCTTAAATTTTGAAAAAATTTAAGACATCTTACATTGTCTTAAATTTTTTGTTTTGTTTTTACGGCATGTTCTGAATCGTTGTAGTTTTCGAGATAATTGCGTTTGAAATTTTGAATTTTTTACAAGTTCTTCGTTGTAATACACAAATTTTTTTGAATTTTTTGCGGAAAAATCGATTTTTGCATCAATTTTTTAAATTTTCATAAAATGAACATTGTAGCAATTTTTTTTAGCTAAATGAGACGAACAAAATGATACCAAAATTATCCAATTTGAACATTGTTTTGGGTTATTGAAACGAAAATTCTGATTCATGTTTTCGTTTCAGTAACTCAAAACAATGTTCAAATTGGATAATTTTGGTGTCATTTTGTTTGTCCCATTTAGCTATAAAAATTGCTACAATGTTCATTTTATGAAAATTTAAAAAATCGATGCAAAAATCGAAAATTCAAAAAAGTTTGTGTATTACAACGAAGAGCTTGTAACAAATTCAAAATTTCGAAGGCAATTATCTCGAAAACTACAACGATTCAGAACATGCCGTAAAAACAAAAAATGCTCCATATTTCATGATCTTTTCGAATATATCATTTTTTCATATGGTTGTAAATTACGGGACTGGTCCTTTAAAGGCAGAGATAATGGGAAGAGGGAGGAAGGAAAAGGAAAAAGGGGTAAGATGAAGGAGGAAAGGAAGGAGAAAGGAAGAAAAGGAAAATGGGGAGGAGAAGGTAAAATGGAGGGAAGATGCAGGAGAGAAATTGATTGAATATAGTATTCATTCAGGACAAAGAATGCATGAATGATTGAATTCAGTTAGAAATTGAGAACAATTGACTTTTTTGTAGATAAAGAGTTGAATATACAGGGTGTTTTACGGAAGTATTAACCCAATGTTTGGTATTATTTTCGGAACCCTGGCGAATTTTCCGATGCGATTTTTTTGGAAGTTGGGTAGGCTAATTATGCATCAAATGAGAGTTTGCTGTACATAAAATTTGAATTTAGTAGCTTGAATCCGCGCCAATAGGCGCGGATTCAAGCTAATATACTTGTAAAATTCCGTTCTTTTATTTTATCAACCATCTCTTTCCCATTTGCCTTCAATGATCCAATAAAATTTGCAACATATATGCGCTGTGAAGATGGCAACAAAGAATTTTCTGGTAAACTACCATAACCAGATTTAGTACCTAGTGGAACAAAGTGAGAATTGGAAAACCTTTGTTCATAATCCTTGTTATAATAATTTCGAAAGACATATGATGCAGTAGTATAATATGCAACATCATGAGCATTTACTTCATCACCCATATGAAAAGCTCCTTGATTAACAAACCCTCTTTCTTTTAATTTGCTGTAAAAATCACCACTTGGATATGTAAAACCAACATGAAGTGTGTTGTTTTGAGGATTATATTTGGCTTCATCTCCTGAAATTATCTTCAAAGGACGATCTATTTTTCCAAGTAAAACATTTATAATCCATTCAAATTCCATAATTTGTCCACCATCGTAGACTGGTAGAATTTTAAGATAAAAAGCGATATTTAAAGTTTTTTTAGCAGCTATATTATGAATGATTTTTAGAGGAATATTATTATTACGGTCTTCGGTATAAGTTGTGTTAATATGATTTTTTAGAACAAATAAAATAAAAATATCGAATAGAATTAATAACATGATGACAAAATTTCTTGTCATTTTTTAAAGTAGTATGAATGAAGGCCTCAAAAAAGGATTTTCCTACAATGAACAATAATATTGGGTTGTTCAATAAGTATTTGCCGCTCAAAAAATGTTCTAATTTCATCATTTTTCATCCGTTTTCGATGAATTTTTTTAGTATTGGATAAGAGTGTATGCTGAATGCAATCCAATCGGTCATTTTGAGAATAGGTCATGTTTCGTGTCAGTATATAGACTTTTTCAAAAAATGGGGGTTTTTCAATGTTGCAAATTAATTTTAAAATGTTGATATTTGGTTATAGAAGTCGATTTTTGACGAAATTTTTGGCTGTATTAGGGCTTTTCTAGTCAAGAATCAATTGCAAGCATTGCCAAGGCATGAAAATGCTTGCCTAATCCTGATTCAGGGAATACAAAGTTTTTGAGCCATTTTTCGGGGTATGCCCATTATGGATAGGGATGCATAATGGTTTTTTACAAAAGGTGGCAAAATTTTGTAAAAAAGGTGGCATTTAGGTATCTTTGGGTGGC
>OZJO01020185.1:0-10759 GCA_900406225.1 Acrobeloides nanus
AAAAATTTAATAGAAAATTGCGATTTTTTAAGGAAAAAACGCATTTTTTAACAAAATTTACACGTTCAGCCCCCCCCCCTGTCGCGATTAGCCCCCTCTATCGCAAAATCCTGGCTACGCCTATGCATCCCACCTTCTTCACCATTCATCCATCTTCTGGGGTCGTTTACTTCCCTACTGTACATGTATGCCCTGTACCCTCCCTTCGGTACGGCACTGCATAAGAAGAACATTCAGTTTGACCCTCCATAAATCTCAAGCCACCTGGGGCCATTGCCTGATACTAGGCCTCCTCGAGCTCCATGAATCCCATGTGGGCCTCGCCTATGGGCATAGGCCCCACTGAACCAGAATGAACTTTGGGGGAATGTTTGGTCCCTTTTCTGATTTAGAAATTTTTAAACGAAAGCTTTTAGTATATTCTTGAAACATTCACAGAGAATCGCAGAATGGAAGAAGCACATGAGCCACTTTCTAATCCGAAACAGCCAATTTGGTCCAAAGCTCCACCACCTTATACTGGTAGTATAAATCCATGGGAGGTAGTTGTTACTCCAGATAATTTTTATGTAAATCATGTAAGTCAAAAATAATAATTATGAATATATAAACTATTTTATTTTTTAAGACAAAGACAATGAAAATTCCTAATTCCAGTCGAATCCAAATATGCAATACTTGCCAAGCACTAGGGGACTCAAATTGCAGAGAATGTCTTGGATCAGGGCATAGTCAGTGCAATGGTTGTGGGTAAGAAATCATTATCATGTTCAATGTATGAATAGGGAGCAGGGAAGGGACAATTACCTAACCGAGCCGACCAACGCCAGAAAAATCAAGGGGCCCATACGTCCCTTATCTTTTGGCTGGCCAAAGGACAGACAAAAAAATACAAAAGGGTCCACTTCTATAAATTTTTAAAATCTTTAATCCCCGTGACAATAATAGCTCTGACAAGCTTCAAAATTTTTAGAGGCAACGGATGGCACCCTATTGCAACTACGCATCAAGGTCAACGATGCAATGTAAGTTTTATCACCAGCACTTTCAAACATGGTATAGTCTTTCCAACAGACCTACCAAACTATTTTGTTCACTATAGTCAAGTGGCTAGGACATCGGTCTTTTAGTTTGTGCGTATAGGTTCGATCTCTAACATTAAAAACCTTCTGTAAAACAAGTGATATACCAAAGGTACATCACTGGTTTTACAGGAGGTGCATGTACCCCTCCCCAAGAACAAAAAGTTTAAAAAATCCAAAGATCCTCTTCCTGATGTTTTTGGCCAAAATATTGGGTCGGGATCTTGTAACTACAAGGAAAAATACTAGATACGGCACTGGAAATAACGATTCCTAGGCAATTTACTATAGTGCGCCACTCGTGTACAAACTTCCCAATCCCATTCAATTGGGGGGGAGGGTTGCTCATGTGCAAGACAAAATATTTTAAAAAACCACGAGCAAAAAGAACAAAAATTTAAAAAAATGAAAAAAATCACTTCGGCTGGGGGGGGGGGGAGTCCGCTGCGCAGATTTAAAAAATTTTTGAGGGGTATTTGCAGCACATTTGGGCAAGGGGTAGGTCGACCCACCCCCATAAGGGGTCAAATTTAAGCAAACGCGTCGCTTTTGGGGAAAGGTGAAAAAAATTTTCTCCTTGGTTCCCCTTATGTTTTTGACAAAAATTGAAATATTCGTATCGCTTTTCGATTTACCGACCTACCCCCTCGCAAACGTATCGCTTTTCGGTTTATCAACCTATCCCCTTGTCCATGTATGGTTTGCAGTGGCGTGGACAGCGAAGGCCATGGGCCCAAAACCGAAAATTTCTTAAAGATGGGAGGGTAAACTTTGCAGCAGCACTTCCGAAAAAAAATTTTTTTAATTTTTGCAAAAATGACTTTTCTAGGGGTAATTTTATGCAAGAAATCGATTCCGCGCATTCCCGAAGCGTGAAAATGCTTCCTTGACCCTGATTCAGGGAATGGGTGTATTGAAGCGAAATTCAAACATTTTCGGATTTTCGCTTCAATACACCGATTTCTTCCCTGAACCAGGGTCAAAGAAGCGCTTTCACGGTTCGGGAGTGCGCGCAATCGATTCCCCGCTTAGAAAAACCTAAGAGTCGACGGTTTTCTCATAAAAATCCGAAAATGTTTGATTTTCGCTTCAATACACCCACCCTCATTCCCTGAATCAGGGTCAAGGAAGCATTTTCACGCTTCGGGAATGCGCGGAATCGATTTCTCGCATAAAATTATCCCTAGAAAAGTCATTTTTGCAAAAATTCAAAATAATTTGTTTCGGAAGTGCTGCTGCAAAGTTTACCCCCTTTAAAGGACAGTGCAACAGAAAAATCGATTTCCTGGAAATAATCCTATCATGTAGAACTGCGTTCACTGATCATTTTTTATTTTTACAATTTTTTTCTCCATGAAAATGAGGTTTACGCCCTATGATGTAAAAATAAAAAATGATCAGTGAACGCAGTTCTATATGATAGGCCTATTTCCAGAAAATCGATTTTTCTGTTGCACTGGTCCTTTAAGAAAAATGAGGTTGGACCTAGGTATCCCCCAAATGAAATCCTAGAGCTGCTAGTGGTGTTTGTCCACATGTGTGAGCACTAACTTTTTGAGTGAATGTCTAGTAGAAATGACTAAATCTAAACTTTTAGAACATACAACACGTTCAACCAAGTAGATGCATCCATTGTACAGGTCGTGGCATTGAAGTCTGCAACTTTTGCCATGGGAACCGAGGAAGCTGTATTCATTGCGACAAACGCGGCTTTAAAAACTGCTCCTTTTGCAACGACGATGGCCATTTGAATTGTATTCATTACAATAAATGCCACTCATGCCAAGGAAGAGGAATCAAAAAATGCCAAAGTTGTCAGGGGCGTGGAAGAAATATTTGCAAGATGTGTAATGGTTTCGGAAATATTCGAGTTTTCACGCAACTTGTTGTTGATTTGTAAGTTTTTCTATTTAAAGAGAATAAAGAATTTTTTTAAAATTTAGCGGTGTGGAAAAGTCTGATTATTATACAGGTTGTGATGTTCCGGATGTGAAACTAAGATGTGCTTCAGGAAAAATAATTGTTTCAGATGAGCAGGATTCTTTGGTAAGGTTTAGGGGTGTAGAGGCCAGCGACGGGAGTAAAAAGTTCGAAAAAATAAGGTCCGGGCCTCGTCTCCAGGGCTATAACGAAACAGGTCTAAGGATCGGAACTAGAACAAAAGGGTACGGAACCGGAACAACAAAAATGACCGGAACTGTAACACAGTCCTGTTGTCTCTGTCTGGTTCAANCAAAACATCCGGTTCACAAGATCCAGCCAGATGGATACAAACAATTTAATTAAAAAAATTTTTTCCCAGAGATTTACTTTTTCTAATAACTTTTCTGATCAGTATTTTTACATCGACTCGAAGCCCGACCAAATTCTTGCATTTAGCTGTCCCCTGTAACCAACTTCAAAGTAGACGAGATTAATGCAATAAGCAGCAAATTTTGCACTGATCATATGAGAAAATTTCAAAATGTTTGCCGAGTTATCAAGGTATACCAAATTTCACATAATTGACGCTTAATTTTTTAGCAACGCCAAAAAATTGTTGCTATTCCTGTGACTAAAGTCCATTACACACTTGGCAAAAATTCCCAAGATTTCTGGTTATATGGCGACCAACGTTTTTGCTATGTGATCAATAATTCTTGTTGTTTGATTTTATAACTTTTCTATTCAATGCATTGTATTTTTAAAGTTTAGATCAAAATAAATTTTTTAAAATTAATTATTCATCTCAAGAATTTTTTACCGACAACAGATTGACACTGTCAATTACGTTGACATATTGACAGAATCCATAATCGTCTGTTGACGTTGAAGTCTGTCAATTTAAGAGGCAATATCTCGAAATATCAAAGATGGCTCCATAGGAGGTGTTAGAAAAAAAGTATTGCTACAAACTTGAAGCCTAACTTATTTTTAAGTACCTAGTGAGTGACTAATAAAAACGTAAAAATTAGGTCCCGTGACTTTATACTTGTGCAGAAATCGAGGGTCATATTTGGCATGAAATCGGCATCCGGACCATTTTAGTATTTTTATCATAATTTTTTTCTATAAATGCGTTTCCCACAATTTAAAGCACGTTTTTATTGCCCATTGTTGCCCTTTCCAACGACACCAAAACTATGTCCCAAGCCTTTGCGAAAACAAAAAAGCGAAAACAAAACCCCTTGATTCCAAGATGTCGGGACCTAAAGCAGGGAAAATCGATCGGTTTCGTTTTGGACGATTTCTTTTCTTTCGTTTTTTGTCGGTTTTCTAACTCTTCGGTTTCGGTCGAATTTTTTTCGTTTTTTACTATTTCGGTATTTTAAACAAAATTTTCGCAAATTTTTTTTTGAAATTTCCTTTTTAAGCTGAAAGACTCACAATTTTTGAAATTCGCCGTTTTAAGTTAAAGTGTTTGTCAGAAAAAGACATTTTTTGGATGAAAAAATGATACTTTTTCGATAAAAACTTGAAATAGCGTATGAACAAAGGTTGATACTACATCTATGACAGGAATTTTGGCATCAAAAATATTTTATTTGAATAAGTTTTGAAAACTTCATGAAATTCCCTACTCTTATGACATCTTATTAATCAGTATAATTTTTTTTGTTTTATTTCACATAGTTGTGTCATGACTAAATGTTTAAAGATTGTTCTAATTGTAATTCATGATGAGTCATTTCCGTTGCGTTTATTCTAAACATGAAAAATAAACCAAGGCCAAGAGGAAGTTAAAGACTCGCAGCGAGAAGGAAGACAACAAGTATAAATATCGATTTATAGTTCATTCAATACACTTTTATTTCAACTTGTTTTTGTTTGTGGGCTGATGCTCATTTTATAAATCACTATAATATTAGTTATAAACTTATTATTGTTATTTAATCTAAAAAATGGCTCATCCATCAGCATCTGCACCTTATGGTTTTGTAAATCCAAACTATGATCAAGTTTCTCAACCAAATAATGCATTCCAACCCGATCAACTTGTTCAAATAACCGAAGAAGATCTTAAAACTTTTCCGTTGTTAAATGAAAAGGGAAAAAGAGTTTTCAAGGAGAAAGATGTTAAGAAAATGCAATTTCATTCGATTGAACCGGAAAATTGCTATCTTGTAAGTTTAGAAAAGGGTACGACTTTTGGCCCCTCTCGGACCCCAAAAACCATCTCGGCACGGCCCAGATGGGCCAGACTGATTTAGAAATTTTTAAACTAAAACTTTTAGTATATTCTTGAAACATTCACGGAGAATCGCAGAATGGAAGAAGCACATGAGCCTTGTTCTAATCCGAATCAGCGAACTTGGTCCGAAGCTCCACCACCTTATACTGGTATTATAAATCCATGGGAGATAGGAGTTACTCCAGATAATTTTTATGTAAATCATGTAAGTCTAAAATAACAATTATGAAAATATAAACTCTTTTATTTTTTAAGACAAAGACAATGGAAATTCCTAATTCCAGTCGAATCCAAATATGCAATGCTTGCCAAGCACTAGGGGCCTCAAATTGTAGAGAATGTCTTGGATCAGGACATGGTCAGTGCAATGGCTGTGGGTAAGTAATCATTATCTGTTCAGTGGATGAATAAGGGGTAGGGAAGGGGCAATTGCATAATCGAGCCGACCAAGGCCGGAAAAATCAAAGAGCCCACTCATCTCTTATCTTTTGGATGGCCAAAGAAAGGACAAAAAATACAACGGGTCCACTTCTATAAATTAAAAAAATTTTTAATTCCCGTGACAATAATAGCTCTGACAAGCTTCAAAATTTTTAGAGGCAGCGGAAGGCACGCTATTGCAACTACGCATCATGATCAACCATGCAATGTAAGTTTTATCACCAGCACTTTTAAACATGTTATAGTCTTTCCAACAGGCCTACCAAATTAGTTTATGCAGTATAGTTAAGTGGATAAGACGTCGGTCCTTCAGTTTGTGCGTGCGGGTCCGATCCCGAAACATATAAAGAATCCAGTGCCGTACCTAAGGGGATACAGGGAGTGCATGTACCCTCCCCAAGTACAAAAAAAGTTTTAAAAAATCCAAAGGTCTCCTCCTTCTTATGTTTTTGGCCAAAATATAGGGTCGGGATCTTGTAACCACATGAAAAAATAGTAGGTACGGCAATGGAAATAACGAATAGGCACTTTACTATAGTGCGTCACACATATACAAACCTCCCAACCCCCATTAATTGAGGAGAGGGAATTGCTCATTGCAAGAAAAAATTATCCTACGCGCAGAAAAACAAAAATTTTGAAAAAATCACTTCGGGCTTCGAGGGTTAGGGAGGGGGTCCGTTGCGCAGACTTTTAAAATTTTTGGGGATGTTTGCAATGGCGTGGCCAGCGGAGGTCATGACCCTCAAAATCAAAAATTTCTTAAGAAAAATGAGGTTTTTACCTAGGTGTTCCCTCCCCCCCCCCAAATGAAATCCTAGAGCTGCTAGTGGTGTTTGTCCACATGTGTGAGCACTAACTTTTTGAGTGAATGTCTGGTAGAAATGACTAAATCTAAACTTTTAGAACGAACACGTTCAACCAAGTGGATGCTCCCATTGTAAAGGTCGTGGCATTGAAGAATGCAGATTTTGTCATGGGAATCAAGGAAGATGTATTCACTGCGATAACCGCGGCTTTAAAAACTGTTTCTTTTGCAACAACGATGGCCATTTGAATTGTATTCATTACAATAATTGTCACTTATGCCAAGGAAGAGGAATCAAAACTTGCCAAAATTGTCAAGGTCGTGGAAGAAATATTTGTAAGATGTGTAATGGTTTCGGAAATATTCGAGTTTTCACGAAACTTGTTGTTGATTTGTAAGTTTTTCTGTCTAAAGAGAAAATAGAATTTTTTAAATTTAGCGGTGTGGAAAAGTCTGATTATTATACAGGTTGTGATGTTCCAGATGCTAAACTAAGATATGCTTCAGGAAAAATAATTTGTTCAGATGAGCAGGATTCTTTGGTAAGGATTAGGGGTGTAGAAGGCTGTCTCTCGACTAGGGACGGGAGTAAAAGGTTACGAAAAAATAAGGTCCGGGCCTCGTCTACAGATCCAAGTACCGGAACAGCAGGGTACGGAACCGGAACAACAAAAATAACCGGAACTGTAACACAGTCCTGTTGTCTCTGTCTGATTCAGTCCGGAAATTTGATCTCTGTTTTAAGCTGATATTTTTCTGATCAGCATTTTTACATCAACCTGAAGCCCAATCAAAATCTTGCATTTAGGTGCCCCCTATAACCAACTTTAAAGTAAACGAGATTAATGAAATAAGCAGCAAATTTTGCACTGATCATATGAGGAAATTTCAAAATGTTTGCCGAGTTATCAAGGTATACCAAATTTCACATAATTGACGCTTAATTTTTTAGCAACGCCAAAAAATTGTTGTTATTCCTGTGACTAAAGTCCATTACACACTTGGTAAAGATTCCCAAGAATTTTGGCTATATGGCGATCAACGTTTTTGCTATGTGGTCAATGAAAATTCTTGTTGTTTGATTTTATAACTTTTCTATTCAATGCATTGTATTTTTAAAGTTTGGATCAAAATAAATTTTTTAAAATTAACTATTCAGCTCAAAAATTTTTACCAGTATCGATTGCGCTTTTTGTCGGAGCATGAAAATTTTCCATTGAAATGATTCAGTGGACCATTGTGTTGTAACAGTTAGATTGTATGATATTGTTCGAGGTTGGTTACACAAGATTGTTTATTAGCTGCATATATCGGATATGGTTAACTCGTAGACTAGCGAGAGGCAAGACTGATAATCTTACGGTTATTCACCCAGACTAGATGTTCACTAAACTGCCTCTCGTGTTTCTATGGCAGCCAATATTACAATACATGAATATATATTTCCGGGGCTACAGTGTCTTTAGACTACGGCAAGTTGGGGGAGGGAGGCAGGTCTAGAGGTCGCAAATACGTCATTTGCAACAGATTGACAGACTGTCAATTACATTGACGTATTGACAGAACCCACAATCGTCTGTTGACGCTGAAGTCTGTCAATTTAAGTCAATTCCGTCAATCAATTGACGTACAAATCTGTCATTACGTTGATGCATTTGCGACCCCTAGCGGGGATCAGCCCTCTGGGTCCCTGATCAACGGGACTCTAGGTCCCGAACCTATGGGACTCCGGACCGGAATCCATCGCATTTTCGGAAAAAATCCATTTTTCGATAAAAAAAACAATAAAATTTAAAAAAATTAAAATTTGCTTAAAAATAGTTTAAAAAACTAATTTATTTCTTTTTTGCCCCAATTTTTCCAAATCTCAAAATTTTACGCAATCGACCTCCATGAACTCCGACCAGTGCGCGGTGGATCCGGCTAAATTAGGTAGACTTTGGAGGGGGAGGTTGTTCAGGTGTGCTCGGACCGGGTATATTTTATTATTCAATTTTTAATATAAAAAAGTTCCCTTGTTTTATAGAATTTTGAAAAATCGAAAATTTTTTGAAATTTTTGATCAAAATTTGCACGTTATTTGTTTTTAAATTTTTTATCATTTTTCGTTAAAAAATACTCAAAAGCTAAATTTTATCATTTTTCGTTAAAAAATACTCAATTTTGTAAAAAAAAGGATAGAAGGCAGAAAAATTTCCCCGAAACAGTCTGGACCGGACCTCAAAGGGTGACAAAATAGAAGTCCGGGCCCATATACACGGACCAGACCTCTATTTGTCTAATTGTTTCTGCTTCAATCAAAAGAACCGTGGGCCGAGCGATAAAGCGCTCGTAGTTTCTCCGAAAATGAATCCAAGTGGCACTCTTTTTTGAATAAGTTTTGAAAAGTCCCTACTCGTATGACATCATATCATTCGTATAATTTTTTAAATTTTTTTGTTTTATTTCACATAGTTGTGTCATAAATGTTTAAAGATTTTGTCATTATAATTCATTTTGAGTCATATCTTTCCGTTGCGTTTATTCTAAATATGACAAATAAATGAATATCAGGCAAAGAGGAAGTTAATACTCATAGCGAGAAGGAAGACAACAAGTATCAATATCGATAGTTCGTTCAATGCAATTTTATTTCAACTTGTTTTGTTTGTGGGCTGATGCTCATTTTATAAATTACTATAATATTAGTTATAAACTGATTAATTTTATTTAGTCTAAAAAATGGCTCATCCATCAGCATCTACACCTTATGGTTTTGTAAATCCAAACTATGATCAAGTTTCTCAACCAAATAATGAATTCCAACCTGATCAACTTGTTCAAATAGCCGAAGAAGATCTTAAAACTTTTCCGTTGTTAAATGAAAAGGGAAAAAGAGTTTTCAAGGAGAAAGATGTTAAGAAAATGCAATTTAATTGGATTGAACCGGAAAATTGCTATCTTGTAAGTTTAGAAAAGGGTACGAAATTTGGTCCCTCTTGGATCCCAAAAACCATCTCGGCACGGCCCAGATGGACCATGCCCTATTTGGCCTCCCCCTTCACCCCAAAAGGGCCAAAGCCTAATGGGGGGAGGGGGAATGAACTTTGAGCTCCTATGGGCCAGGCGAGAGGACTTGGGGACTTCAAACCCACAGTGCCGTATCCAGGATTTTTTCATGGGGGGGGGAAGGCAAGATCCGATTCTAGTTATCGACATTTTTTTGGTTAAAAATATAAGGGGGACCCTTTAAATTTTTTTTAGAGACCTTTAAACTTTTTTTGGAAGGGGGCAGGGTAAATTACCTTTCCCCATCAATCATTTATAGGCCTACATTTTTCCATTCATCCATCCATCATGGTCAAAATCAAAAATTCCGAAGAAATCATAAGAGGGACCAAGGTGTTATTAACTTTTTTTAATTTAAAAAAATGACTAAAAAATGACAAATTTTTCAAAAAAAATTCTTACAATTTTCATAAAAACAGTTACCTCATTTATATAATGAATGAGGTAACATCCATTCATCCCACCATAGGCGTAGCCAAGGGGGGGCTAGGGGGGCTTTAGCCCCCCCCCTGTCGTCCAAAAATTTAATAGAAAATTGCGATTTTTTAAGGAAAAAACGCATTTTTTAACAAAATTTACACGTTCAGCCCCCCCCTGTCGCGATTAGCCCCCTCTGTCGCAAAATCCTGGCTACGCCTATGGTAATACGTAATTACGCTTTACGTATTATAATCCGTTTTAGCCCCAACGATAAAAAAAAGCTGAACCAAAAATTCAAAATCCGAAGTTAGCATCCCAAAATGCCATCTTCAACCTGTTTTGGCGAAAATATCGATTTTTTTTGAAAAAATCAGCATTTTCGCAAAAACAGGTCGCATTTTCATGCTTCGACGATGCGCGCAATCAATTTCTCGTCAAATTTTACCTCTAGAGGGGTCATTTTTCAAAAAATTGTTTTCGAGAACGGGCCTGTACACCCCCTTTAATGAACACCTGCACACCCCCTTTAATGAAAAATTTTAATCCCGAAATATTCTTTATGGAAAAATTTTATTCCGATTTTTTTCATTACGTTACACCATTGGTTACAAGACGCGTGAAATAGCTCAAGAAATGCCATATCCTAACTTAAAAATATCCTGTTAAATTTTTACCTCACCACTCATTGATAATTCAAATAACAAACGAGCAGAGCCATTCGTGAAAACAATCGCTAGGACACAACTCAGCGATGAAAGCCGCAGCCGATGAAGGACTGGTTGGCCACAG
>OZJO01020191.1:0-13594 GCA_900406225.1 Acrobeloides nanus
TGATCTCGGAGGCCACGCGACTGGTGCTGGATGTCGCGCCGATCCCCGACCCATCCATCGACCAGGAAATTCCCGATTGAGAAGCTGCCGGCGAACAATCTGACGTAGCTCCGGCCTTCCTCAATGAAAATCTCCACAAGTGCAAATTTTTCAGGATCCGTAAACACCATTGCTTGAAAGTCAAAATTGAAACAAAAATTGCACAAAAACAAAAAAATCACGTAAGGGGCCCCCTTACTTTTTCTTCACATTTTCAAAGGAAATGTTTAAAAATTTTTTAACAGGCATAAATGGTAAATGTTTAGATACAAAATGAGTCCAGAACCGTCAAAAATGACGCATTAGTTAAAAAGATACAAGCAAAACAAATCTGAACGACCGGTTGGGACACCCTGTACACAAAAGTCTTTAGATTTTCGTTAAAACCGATGTCATGTTCGACTCTTTGCCTAAAAAAACCATTAATGATGAAAATTAGTCAATTTAAAATAAGGCAAAAGATTTTCAATTGGAATTCAATCCTTGATATAAAAAATAACGTCAGAACTGTGTTTCTCGCCTGGAAAACCTATATGTCACAAAAATCAGGCTGTCTTCAAGAAACTTTTGGGAAACAGACTATATGGTTTGGAAATTGAAATACTTTCTATCATTAACGACTTTTTTAACATTGGCTATAACATCGAATAAAATCTGCCTTCCATGTTTGACTACTTCACCTCCTGACAGAGCTTCACCTGGTCCTAAGGTGATTATATCAACTTCTTGTGAAAGCCTAAGCCCTTCATAAGAACAGCATTGGAGAACCAAGCTAAAATTTGACTTGTTTGTGAATTCTAAGGGGTTTTCTAGCCGAGAAATCCAAAAATGTCCTGTTTTTGACAAAAACCCATAGATTTTTGTGTTTCATGAAGTTAAAAGGCTTTCATCAAAAACAAAAGTCATTTTCGGATTCCTCGCCTAGAAAGAAACCTTTGAAACCAGGAAACAAATCAACTTACGGCTGTCTATTATGATCGATATAATTAATTCCACCAACCCATTGGTCTTTAGAACAAGCTAGAGCTTCGTAGCTGCCGGTACAATTCTAGAAATTTTAGCATATTTAATTTTTGACAATTTTTCTTACAACTTCAAATCTAAGAGCAGTTTTATGCCGATATCGTTTCAACTCCCTATCTCCATCTCGAAAATATCCATCAAATCGACCTTTTGCATCTGTTAAAAATTCGGTGTCTTCTTTGAAATTTTCTGGATGGATAAGACATGATGGCTGGCCACAACCAAGAACAGGAGTGCCTAGAAAATTTAGAAGGAAACAAGAATGTTTCTTACCATCTGAAAGAATCTCTAGGTCATAAGGAACACTATATTTTCCACAAAATGAAGCTAGAGAAAGCGGCAGTAAAGAAAATAATATAGAAAAAATCAAATTCATTTTTAATACATGCAGACTTCTGAAATTTTATATATATTCTATTGGGCTGTGCGGAAAATAAGTTTTGTTCAAAAAGGCTCTATGGGAATTCCATTTTTGATGCGGTTTTTTCAGATTAAAGCTAAAATTGTGAAGAATAAATCTGTGTATTCAAATAGATTTCAATTTTTTTTATTAATTTTATAGCCTTACTTTGTTTTTAACTTTCGGTTAGTTGAAAATCCTGTTCAGAAATAGAATTTCTAGGCGGGGAATCGATTGCGCGCACTCCCGAAGCATGAAAACGCTTCCTTGACCATGTTTCAGGGGCTGCTGAAACATGGTCAAGGAAGCGCTTTCACGGTTCGGGAGTGCGCGCAATCGATTCCCCGCCTAGAAAAACCTAAGAATCGACGTTTTCTCATAAAAATCCGAAAATTTCGATTTTCGCTTAATACATCCACCACCTTCCCTGAATCAGGGTCAAGGAAGCGTTTTCACACTTTGATAATGCGCGCAATGGATTCCCCACATAAAATTAGGCCTAGAAAGGTTCTTTTTAGAAAAAAATGTTTTTGAGAATATGCCATAAATGTTACGCCTCCATCGGTTCAGAAAAATTTTAGCGTTCTACCCTGATTTTCAGGGTCAAATGTAATTTTTCATGCTTCGAAAATGCGCGCAATCGATTTTTCGAAATTAGTCTAAAAAGTTGGTTTTTAGAAGAAAATCAGAAAAAAAATTTTCGCGTCGAAACGCAGTTCTACCTTGATGTTCAGGGTCAAACTTAATTTTTCACGCTTCGAAAATGCGCGCAATCGATTTTTCGCCTAGAAATTACCCTAAAAAGTCGGTTTTTACAAGNGCTCAAAATTCTAAAAAAAAAAGATTTTAAAAATTTTCAAGGTAAAAAATCATGGGAAAGAGAAAAAATTTTCGCGTCAAAACGCAGTTCTACCCTGATGTTCAGGGTCAAACTTAATTTTTCACGCTTCGAAAATGCGCGCAATCGATTTTTCGCCTAGAAATTACCCTAAAAGTCGGTTTTTACTAGAAAATCGGAAAAGAATTTTTTCGAAAAAATTCACGTTCAATGGGGTCGCTAATCTACAGTAGTTCCGAATTTTTTTTTAATGTACTGTCTAGAAATTTTTTTTAAATTTACAAAAATATATAAATTTGAAAAAAAGCGCGATTTTTCTACTATAAACCACCCTAATTCATCATTCGTTAGAAACAACAAGGAAAAAATAAATAAATTATAGCATTCTCTTAATTGATGGAAACCCAAATTTCATCTGAAGATCTTTTTAAGACGCCAACACCGAAATCTACCAACCGAGAGAAAAGTGAAAGTCTCAAGGAATTCCTAATGCTGCGCCTATCATGTAGATATTCTTTCTCGCTTTCTTTTCATCCTGAACTTGATGGTTGTGATAATAATTAGAGACAAGCGGTGAAACGAGTATTTATCGTGGAAGACCAAAATACCGAAAAAAGTAAAAATAAGTATTTTAATATTTTTTTTAGAAAATAGAAAATCATTACAAATATTTTTTTCATTACAAATTCTTTTTTATAACTAAATAATGAATTACGAAATTTATAAAACAAGTAAAGGTTCTCATGTGGATTTCTTCGATTTCGCCCAAACATATGCCAATTTTTTACCCATGGTGGGGGTACTAAAAAACCACAAAAAATTTTTCCGACCGACACTCCTATGGGGAGATAGAGCCCAAAATGTGGTTTTTGGGGTCAAAATTAGGGTTCAAAGAAATGGTCATAACTTTTTATGGTTAAAAACTTTTTCAATAACTCTTTTTGCATTTGACAGAGGGTGAACAGACGCAAATTATGATATATTAATTTTAGCCTCAAACCTTTGTCTTCATGGTTAAAAACGTCTAACAAAAATGACACCATTTTTCTTAAGAAAAATTGAACTTACGGGGGTCTCAATTGGACTTTATTTTGCTTTGACTTTATACATGCTTCGAAAATGCGCGCAATCGATTCAGCGCATAAAACTACCCTTAAAAACGTGTTTTTGTAAAAAAAATCGATTTTTTCGGAGATATGGATCAAAGTATCTGTCCCCTTTTAAAGGGGTAATTGCCAGTTGGTGACATAAAATCTCTGTCAGTTGGTGACATAAATTTATGTGATAGCACCCAGCACCCATATTTTTTTAAAATTGCATTTAATCGACTATTCAAAAATTAATAAGAATTTTGTAAAAAATAAAAAATTAGGGGGTTACTTCCTAAAAATGAAAAATAGTTGAGATACTCAACTTTGCCTAGAAAATCTGAGAATACTATTTTGGACGTGGGATCAAGTAAAAGAAGGCCAGAAATGTTTCAAAAAAGTACCCTAAGGGTAATTTGATGCGAGGAATTCAAATTTTGCAGTAAAACCTGATTGACTACTACGCTATTCTAACCAGAATTGCACTACCCCAACACTACATTAACCCTCACTTTATTCAAGAAATCTTGAACGGGTGATCAATGTAGGTTGGGATAGTGGAATCATGTACATAAACGGTTAATGTAAGTAGTGGTAAAGCCAGATTTTATTGCAAAATTCGATTCCTCATATAAAATTACCCCTAGAGGGGTGGTTTTTGATAGTTGTTTTTGACATCACATAGTGGATCTGATATTCCAAACTAGTACCCAAACAAGAATATAATTTATTACAAAACAATTAATTCTGTTATAAAAAAATATCAGAACTCGGCTTCGGACGACGTATCTGACTTGTTAAATCTATGTGAAATGGAGCTATCCGAATCTAACAATGAATCTTCGTTGTCATTTGAATAACCATTGAGTTCGAATAACCATTGATTGAGTTCTAATGCCTAGAAATTTATGAAATGTATTTTTTCATTGTAACTTTCGAAAATTTTTCTGTATCTTTTTCTCGAGGCCTAGAACACGAATTTTTAAGCTAAATTAATGGTTGCTTTAGTATATTTGGATGAACAAGTAAGAAATACGATCCCCTAAAGATTGTGAGTCGGAGCCTTTTCGAATCATTTTAAAATCACTCAATATGAGTAAAAAAAAATCAAAATTTTGCGTCGGAAAAATCCTTTTCATGTAAACAAGAACAGCCATGCTTCTTTGTGTTGGGAGGAGGTTTTTGGAGCTGGACGACTGGATTTTCAGCCGCTCATTAAAGATACTGTACACGCACAAACAAGTTGAGAGCGGATTTTTCGTTTCAATAATNTTGGAGCTGGACGACTGGATTTTCAGCCGCTCATTAAAGATACTGTACACGCACAAACAAGTTGAGAGCGGATTTTTCGTTTCAATAATATAAACTATATTGCAAATCAGGAAAAGAAATATCATATAAAAAAATTTCAAATCTAAAATTTACAAAAATTTCAAGTTTGTTTAATGATATTTCTTTGCTTGATTTGCAATATAGTTTATATTATTGAAACGAAAAATCCGCCCCCAACTTGTTCGTGCGTGCACAATACCTTTAACCTCTGAACATCCCATCATCACAACACCTTTTTTCCAACTGGGTTTACTGAAGACTCCCTTTGGATGAATGGATGGACTGTGGTATATATAATCGGGACAAAGTTTGAAAAAGAAAAAATTCCCTTTTTGCACGAGAGACTGTTAACACGGTCAAAGGCGGACCTTCCTAAGCAGCATAATCGATCATTAATTTGGCTTAAAATTCGTGTTCTGGATCTCAAAGAAAAGTTACAATAAAAATTTTTTCCGAAAAAAGAAGATTCAAAAATTACCGTCTGACGTTGAATTGGTAGTTTTTTAAGATCATCTGTAACATCATAAACAAATGGCTGTTGCCCAAAATTTACTCGAACAAGTCCACCAAATGATCTAATGCCAACTATCGGATATAAATCTTGGTCTGTTCGAACCGTTTTGTTTGCTACTCCTAAAACATCTTGTTTAGTTATAAGAATAAGTTCTTCTTACCGAGGTTTTTTCCATTTTTTGTGAAAAATATCTCTCTTGTCACACGATTTATCCCACATCCTACGGTATNAAACATCTTGTTTAGTTATAAGAATAAGTTCTTCTTACCGAGGTTTTTTCCATTTTTTGTGAAAAATATCTCTCTTGTCACACTATTTATCCCGCATCCTACGGTATCGCCAGTTGTATAAGTAGGCCCATAGGTGTTGCCGTACCCTTTTGAGCAAAACAATTTTCCATCATCACCGTGATAAGCATACGACAAATAGTCCCAGCCAGGCATTCTATTTAATTGTGTCTCCTTTATGCTTAAGCCGACTCCAACAACTTCTGTGCTACCACTGTTAGCAACATAAACTTCAAAATAATACAAGCATGCAGATTTTGGGACGGCACAATTTGCTCTTACACTGCCAGTATTATTTTGGTTGACGACATTATGACCTAAATAAGTAGATGTTTTTTGGATTTTTGATACCTATAAATTCGATAGTTAGGTTATCGTCACAGATCCTTATAGTTTCATGGGCGTCTTCTGGATTCAAATAACTTGGAAAGCTCTAAAAATTTCACTCGCTTCTAAATTTTGACCTACTGGTGAAATTGGCAATATAGCTTCACAATTTTCTATTAACGATTTCCATTCATTCGAAATTAGTTTGCAGCGATACACTTCATGGCCAGGTAAAAATTTTAGCTGCTCTACCCACAGTTCTATAGGAGGTCGAAGCATTTTATTCTAATAACAATTTATTGTAAGCTAAACAAGATGGATAAGAGAAAGAAAATTGATTCTAGTTAAAAATTAATAAATGTTGATTAATAATTGATTAGTTGTTAATGGAGACCTGTTTGTTAATAACCGACGTTTGGCATAATGTTTCAGCCACCATATAAGGAACGTTTTTCAAAACAAACTGTGGCCAAATACTCAATGGGTAAAAAATAGGTGACATAAAATTTCTGCCAGTTGGCGAAATAGATTTATGTCACCAACTGGCAATTGGGGAAATTGCCAGTTGGTGACATAAAATCTCTACCAAGGCTTAGGCCTATCCTAGGTTTAGGCTTAGGCTTAAGCCTAAGCAATCTACTTCGAAAGATCAGATGAAAAAAGGGTGACATCTGAAAGGCCAAGTTTTTTATAGTATTTTTGCTTTTACACCACTATCTGAAGCACATTAACCTATATTAGGTTGTCAGATAACTAGCAAGCGTTTTAAGAGACGATATCTCGAAAGTTCGAACCTAGTGTTAAACGGCTCGGCTGCCATTCAAATTGAATTTATTTAGTAAGATTAACGCATGGGAAAGTTTTTAAAAGCCATTTCAAGTCAATCCGAGGAATCCCTTCAGAGAAAACCTTGTCCGAAGCTCAATACCATCGGTCTTACGTTTATTTTTTGAATTTTCTAGCCTGTCTAAAACACCCTAGATAATTTTTTTCGGCCAAAATTTCTATCTGGCCGATGTATTCCAATATGGAGAACATTTCTAGTATAGTTTCAAAAAAATCTGAGAAATTTCCATTTTTGAGCCTTTTTTTCATGGTTGCCGTAGTAGAGGGTCGAAAAAAAATTTTCCCAGATTTTTTTGAAACTATACTAGAAATATTCTCCATATTGGAATACATCGGCCAGATAGAAATTTTGGCCGAAAAAAATTATCTAGGGTGTTTTAGACAGGTTAGAAAATTCAAAAAATACACGTAAAACCGATGGTATTGAGCTTCGGACATGGTTTTGAATAATGGGATTTCGAATTTTGACACGAAATGACTTTTAAAAACTTTCCCATGCGTTTATCTCACTAAATAAATTCAATTTGGATGGCAGCCGAGCTTTTTAAACTACAGCCACTTAGGCTCGAACCTTCAAGATATCGTCTCTTAATAATCAACTTTATTTGACAAATACAGGTTGGCGCACAAAAACCGGACACTTGAAGGATCTTTTTGGATCAATCTTGCAACTTGTTTGATGTTTTCTTCAGTCTTAGCTTTCGATGTTTTACCTCATCCTGCACGATCTGCCCGTTTCTTCAAAGCGCTTAATATCATCATGAACGGTAGACGTAGGAACACTGAGAATCTCTGCAATTTCCCTGACAGAATAATATCCACTTTCATGCATTAGAATGATAGCAGGGCGGAATTCTTTCATTTTTATTGCTTAAAACCCCATATATTTCAACAAAACGTATATCGATTGGATGACCCGAATAAACTGACCTTGCAACAGACAATTCAAAAACCCCTTTTATATATAAAAAACCTTTGGAAAAAATAATCTTAACATAAGTGTGAAAAGAAGATAGGCGAAATAGAAAAAATCTATGTTTTCCTATGATGAAAAGTGATAGATTTATAGTTTGTAGTCGAAAATGACACATTTTTCTGGCTCGCACATGTTTTTTTTATGATTTCGAAATCCGAAAAACAAACCAGTCATTTATAGTCGTTTTTACACACACTTGCACAATATTTCTGTTGTTTGCCAAAATGACGCGATTTGATGAAACGAGTTTGAATAAGAGGCATTTATTAAACGAAAACATTGATTAAAGGGACGGTGCACGCTCTAACAATTTTGAAGAACAGATTTTCGTTCCAATAATTAGACTAAATTGCAAATCAGGCAAACAAATAAGAGTTTAACCAAATTTTTTCATAATTTTTCTTAAATTAAAAATTTGAAAAGCTGGTTAAACTCTTAATTGTTTGCTTGATTTACAATTTAGTCTAACTATTGAAACGAAAATCTGTTCTTAAAAATTGTTAGAGCGTGCACCATCCCTTTAAGTAGAAAAAATGACGATCGAGATGTTATTTTTTTCATTAAAAATAGTGAATTTTTAGTCATGATTCGTTTATTACATTTTTTGTTATGCGTTTTGTACTTTTACGAAATCGAGCTTTATCTAGGTGTGATGAATAGCCATTTTTAGTGAAAATTTGATATTTTTTACCACTTCATACATCTCGAGTGGAAATCCGTTTCATCCATCACCAGTGCATTTACAGGATATGTCCTAAAGCACTGTTATTTTTCGCTGGTGTTAAATTTCGAGTGGAAATCCGTCTCATCACCAAATCAAAATTCTCTTTTTTGATGGGAATTCAGGAAATTTTTCGTTTTTATTGAAATTTAGCCATATTTTCGCCTTCCTTGAAAGAGGAGTACCAGAAATATTTTTTCACGTTTTTAAACAATAACATTTCTAGAAATTTTATGCGAGAAATCGATTATTCACACCATAAAGATGCCTTATCTAGTCAAAAAATCTGAATCAAGCAAATCTTGTGTTTTTTTTGTAAAATATGCGAATTTCGTCGTGAAAATGTCGTTTTTAGGGTTTCCGGTGTAAGGAATCGATTACGCGCATCAAAAAATGTCTTGCCTTGACAAAAACCCTGATTCAGGAAATCACATTTGTTTTTGACAGGGTGGACAAAAAAACTGGATTTTTGCGATTTTTCGAGCAATTTTTTGCAAAAAAAATTTTTTTTGAATTTTTACAAAAATGACTTTTCTAGGGGTAATTTTATGCGAAAATCGATTCGCGCATTTCCGAAGCGTGAAAACGCTTCCTTGACCCTGATTCAGGGAAATAGATGTGTGTATTGAAGCGAAAATCGAAAAATTTCGGATTTTTATGAGAACACGTCGATTCTTAGGTTTTTCTAGGCGGGGAATCGATTGCGCGCATTCTCGAATCATGAAAACTCTTCCTTGACTCTGATTCAAGGAAGGGATACGTATTTCAGGCAAATCTAGGGTTTTCCTGATTTTCAGGTAAATCTAAATTTTTCTTGAATTTCAGGCGAATCTTGATTCTTCTTGATTTTAAGAGAAATCTAAATTTTTTACGAAATTCATTGTTTTGATTCGAGATGCTATCTCTCGTGACTTCTCTACCTCAGTGTCAAATTTACTAATTTTTTTCATTTTAGTGAAAAACTTAAAAACAAATGGCGTCGACTTCCAAGAACCCGACTTTCAATTCCAGTTCCAGCAACGTTGGCATAAAGAAAGCGATGGCACAATTACGTGAATATACAAAACAACCTGTAGATGGTACGAATATCTTCGTCCTAGAAAACGATCTTCGTACCTTTCATGTAAACACTCGTGTCGAACGTGGCGTCTACGAGGGATTGGTGGTACATTGGGAGCTGCAAATTCCCGACCAGTATCCCTTCATGCCAGCTAGTGGAAGGATAGCCGACGGGTTTTATTTTACACGAAGCCATCATGAACATGTTTTTGAAGAACAAGGACTGTGCACTGACTACCTTTCCAATTTTGCTTACATGCAGAAGGGAGCTAGTGCTTACGGGGGTTGGACTCCGAGTGGTACATTGATTCAATTGATGATCGCGATGAAGGAATTTTTTGCGGAACCCGACATGAATATTCCACACAAGGTTGTCCAGGATGCATTTCAGAAGAACAAAAATTTCAAGTGTAACAAATGCGGTGGATCTATAAAAGATATCAACATGACCGAGAAACAAAAATCTGGCCCTGAAAAATCGTCCCAAGTCAAAGAAAAAATAAAGGATGAAAAACAAGAATCCGTCGATGGTCCAGAGAAACCCGAATCTTCTCAGATCGACAAAGACGATTTGCAACGACGAGCTCGTGCCGAAAGAGAGTTGATATGTCCGGTGATAATGCGCAGTCCATTGAACGATTCAGATAACGATCCAGTTCTCATCGGGTTTCCAATAACGTTAACACATTCAAGCGTTCAGCACCGACAAATGCCTAAAAATGCCAGCACCAGTGATGAAATACGGAGACTGCGTCTTGTGAATTTCCAGATATTTCCAGAACTCCTTTCTTTTGAAGCATACATGCAGAGCTTAGCCATTGAAGGGGTTAATATCGACAACCTTAACTTGAGCCGGTTGCGTTCGCCAATGGGTGAGTAAAAGAGAAAAATGCAGGAAAAATCTAGATTTCCTGCAAATCGAACACCGATTTTTTAAAGGACCAGTCCAGCCAATTACAACCATATAAAAAATGATATATTCGGAAAGATTATGAAGAATGGAGCATTTTTTGTTTTTACTGCATGTTCTGAATCGTTGTAGTTTTCGTGATAATTGTGTTTGAAATTTTGAATTTGTCACACGCTCTTCGTTGTAATACACAAACTTTTTAAACTTTTTTGCGGAAAAATCGATTTTTGCATCAATTTGTTAAATTTTCATAAAACGAATATTGTAGAAATTTTTTATAGCTAAATGAGACGAACAAAATGACACCAAAATTATCCAATTTGAACATTGTTTTGGATTATTGAAACGAAAATTCTGATTCATGTTTTCGTTTCAATAACCCAAAACAATGTTCAAATTGGATCATTTTGGTGTCATTTTATTTGTCTCATTTAGCTATAAAAAATTGCTACAATATTCATTTTATGAAAATTTAAAAAATTGATGCAAAAATCGATTTTTCCGCAAAAAATTCAAAAAAGTNAATTGCTACAATGTTCATTTATGAAAATTTAAAAAATTGATGCAAAAATCGATTTTTCCGCAAAAAATTCAAAAAAGTCTGTGTATTACAACGAAGAGCTTGTAATAAATTCAAAATTTCAAATGCAATTATCTCGAAAACTACAACGATTCAGAACATGTCGTAAAAACAAAAAATGACCATTTTTCCATGATCTTTCCGAATATATCATTTTTTCATATGATTTTAGACTATTTTGGACCCTGTTCCGAGGGCCCTTAAAGGTATACAGCACCAAATTTTCCACTTTGAATTTTTCAAACCAAAATTTCAGTCCATTAGAAAGGTGCTAGAGATTATTTTTTTACAACAAAAGTTTCAGCCAAAAATAGGTTAATGATTTTAAAGTTAAACAACGATTTTCAGGTAACTGGTACACGCACCTCAAACTCATTTACCTCAATCGCCAACACTACGATCGCGCTGAAGTCTATCTACAGACTCTGCTTTCCGTAATCTGTTTCGGTTCACAATATGATCACTATCATCCATCCATGTTTGTCAAGGTTTATCCAGCAATTATGAACAAGATCATTGTTTCTCTTCTACGTTGCGAAGCCCATGAATCCGAGATCTTGTTGATGGCGTTCGCCAACCTGTTACGCACCTATCGGCATGCATGTACCCGATACCCGGAAGTTCGTGAAATCAACGATCAACAAGTTGTGGAATTTTGTCGTGATCCGAATCGGCGGCATAAAACCTGGACTAACGACCTCGGTGAATTGCTGTTCAAAATGGCTGCGCTCGATACCAACACTCATTCAGATTGTACGATAAACGATGAAAATGTAAAAACGGCATTCATGAAAGAATTTTTGGCACGTCAAATCCAGTGGGTACACAAATATTGGTCTTCGGATGAACGTGGCAGAGATCGAAATGAAAATTTTTTTGGATTTTTCAACCAAAAAAATATACTCAATCCTAAACGGGACGAGTTTCTCTGTCATTATTTCGAAGCTTGTCAAGTATCGCTGAAGGTGATGCTCTTCAACCTCGAGTGTCTATCAGTATTAATGACTCCAGATTTTGACGACCGTCTCGACCGTAACTATGGTTTGTTGGAGGTCGATCAGTTGAAGCAGTTTCGTGAAGGCGTGATTGCTATTAAAAATCTCAAGAAGCTAAGCGACTTCTTCAAGCGTGCTAACTACCCGATTCAGGATGCCTCCGAAGCGCTTAAACTAGTGAAAACGGCATATGGGGATGCGAAATCAAGAAAAGGTTATTGGTTGTATGAAAACAAACGGGTCGAACCCCAGGAAAGAATCCAACGAGTACAGGGAAATAACTATGCAAGAAATCTGCAACAAATTTTTAGAAGTTAACAGAAGGCATAGAGTATGTGATGAATTTTGTAAATATACCGTAAATACTGTAAAAAACGCCCCGGGGTTTTTGTGCATTTTTAACGGTTTCGGGCATATCTGGGAGTGGTTGATTTTTCGACCCCCTGTAGAGGAGAGTGTTAATTAGAGGGGACATTAATTTTCCAACCCCTCTAGAGGGGATGTTAATTAGAGGGAGGCGTCATTTAGAGGGGAAGGGGGGGGGTCGTTTTTTACAGTATTTACGATAAAATAATAAAAGCCAATTTAAAATGATCACATTTAAAAAAATAAATACACATTAGAAGAGACGATCAGGGCTGCACTGGAACAGCTGTTCCGGTTCCGTTCCGTCCGCTTGACCTGTTCCGGTCCAGCCCTGGGGACGATAAAACATTTTAACACTGTTATTTTCTATTAAACTTGTTAAAAGACCAGTCCAGTAAGTTACAATCATATGAAAAAATGATATATTCAGAAAGATCATGAAAAAATGAGCATTTTTTGTTTTTACGGCATGTTCTGAATCGTTGAGTTTTCGAGATAATTGCGTTTAAATTTTGAATTTGTTACAAGCTCTTCGCTGTAATACATAAACTTTTTGAGGCCAAAAGATTTTGCCTAATAGTAAGGTCTCTTGGATGGCTCTTTAGAATACTCGGCATTAAAGTTTTCGACAATTTTATTTTATACCTTTGAGATTTGTATTCGCTCCAATTACCAAAGTTGTCCTTCAAGATTAAATGAACCCCAGTTTTCGTATTTTTCTTTAGATGCTTTGGTATTATCATAAGCATGCATGATATGCAACGCCTGTTATTATAGCTGTATTTGACGAGCAATCGACTCTTTTCATTAACACCGTTTTTAAGCTTAAATGCCTTTTCATAAAACGACCTTTTTTATATAGTTACAAAAAAATACTTTTTGAAATTGCAATAAAAGACTTTTGAGGTTACAAGAAAAAAAACTTATGCCAATTTTAATCATTTAGTAATCTATTGATTTCTCGTGGGCTTCCAAGGCGAACAACCTGAGACCGAACGCCGAAGGCTCGGTTTCAGATTAATTCTCTATAAATGTATCCAAAAAATTAAGGAATGAATATAGGATGGCATGATTAAATTCTATGTACTTTGAACGATTTTTTTGTTCTAAATGTCTGAATTTGTTGGACTAATACACTCAGTAACATATTTTTAACCGCACCCCCAAAAACGCGAGTTCGGGTACTTCTGGGTGGAACCACGACACGAAAATGATTGGTAAACGGTCACTTGGCTCAAAATTCATTTGGCTCAAATTTCGTCCAAAAAATCACAACTTTGAACAGCTCTAAAT
>OZJO01020205.1:0-60117 GCA_900406225.1 Acrobeloides nanus
ATCGTTATCGTTGTCGAGATAAGCGCGTTTGGAGTTGGCGATTTTTTGAAATTTGTCTTAAATTTGAATTCCCGCCACGACCCTGATTTTCAATTTTGGCGGGAATTCAAATTTAAGACAAATTTAAAAAAATCGCCAACTCCAAACGCGCTTATCTCGACAACGATAACGATTCAGAATTTACTGTAAAAACAAAAAATGCTCCATTTTTCACGAATTTTCCGAATATATATAAATTGTGGCAAATTTAGACATCATCCAATGGTGTTTTGGGTGACTTTTTGACCTTATATTTTGTCTGGTAGTAACTTTGTGAGTTTGGTATGAAACATGATAATTTTGGCATAAAACTGTTCAGCAGAAACGATTTTACAATTCTGATTGATGAAATCAAATTTTAATTGAAAATAAGCGAAAAAAATGAAATTTAGTGAAAAAAACATAGAAAAAACACCTAAAATTCAATTTTTCGACCTCTAGGGTAGAGAATTTTGGAAAAATAACATCGCCATTGGATTCCCCGTGAAATTTTACCTATATGCATGTCAAATTTTGATCGATTTATTAAATTTTAACGAAAAACCCGATTTCGGTATATAAATGTCTCCCCCCCTTTAAATCTAATTCTCCGTAATAACTTGATTAAATTTGTTGTTATGGTGGTTTATATGCAAGTAATTATGGCAAGTTTCTTGGAGAATTCGCGTAATAATAAGGAAGTAAATATTAGGAGTTCAAAAGAATCTTTTAATATTAAATGAGAAATGTCTGTCTGTTTGTTTGCCTGTGTCACCGAATTTTGTAACCTTAAGGCGCCATTTATACTTTCGTCGTGTCGCGACACTGCATTTTGTGTCGTACGACGCGTTTGAAAAAATTAATACAATTAGAGTGCTCGTTAGCTGTTGTAAACAGCGTTTTACGACGTTAGCTGTTGTAATGCTCAAATAGATTACGACGTTAGCTGAGTTGTAATGCATTACAATTCGTTGTATTGTAAAACGGGCAATTTGTAAAAGTACGACTGCGCCGAACACGCCAAACGGGTCCCAATTAGGCTTAGAGCTATGCCTAAGCCTAGGCCTAAGTTTAGGCTTAGGCCTAAAAAAACGCTTCCCTGACCATGGAATCGTAAAAAATTTTAAAAAAAAGAAAAATTCTGATTTTTTAAAGGGGGTATAAATTAAGGACTATTCCATGAGAAATTTTTTTCTAAAATGACCATTTTAGGGGTAATTCTATGCGGAGAATCGATTGCGCGCACTCCCGAAGCGTGAAAACGCTTTCTTCCTTGACCCTGATTCAGGGAATGGGGTGCGTGAAGCGAAAATCAAACATTTTCGGATTTTTATGAGAAAACCGTCTTAGGTTTTTCTAGGCGGGGAATCGATTGCGTGCATTCCCAAATCGTGAAAAAGCTTCCTTGATCCTGATTCAGGGAAGAAATCGGTGTATTGAAGCGAAAATCAAAAAATCAAATTTTCGCTTCAATACACCGACTTTTTCCCTATGATGTTTGCGTGAAAATACTTTGATCGCTTCAAGAGCTTACTTTTTTCACGTTTTTATTTGAATTTTTTCTCAAAAATTCAAATTTTTTCTCAAAAATTCAAATTTTTTCTCAAAAATTCAAATGATTTTTCCCACTCTTATGCATGATTTATACTTGTCGCGCCACGTGGCATATCGCAGCATCAAAATGCAATTTTTGAGAAAAATTCAAATAAAACACATGAAAAAAGTAAGCGTGAAAAAAGTCATATTGCCAGAAAAAGCCTTTATAATTTATTTCTAAAAATAAACACTACGAACAATATTATAGACAAAAGAACTTTACATAACAGCTATGTAACACAGATTTCATATAAAAATTTTGATTTTTGCTAGTTTAACCTTTAAATTATTACAGGGTGTTTCATAAAAAACCGTACTTTTCAAAAATACGGTTGTGCAAAATTTTTTTGCTTCAAACAGGATTCGAACCAGGGACCTTTGTGACACATAAGCCGCCGCTTTGTCACTGCACCACCAAGTCTGATTTTGAATCATACGTTTTTTCAAACCAAGTACTAGTTAAAACATGTCGAAAAAAATCTATATTTTCCCTGAATCAGGGTCAGGGAAGCATTTTCAATTTTCGGCGATGCGCGCAATCGATTTCTCGCATGATTTTACCTCTAAAAATTTAAAGATTTTGTCATACAACCGTATTTTTGAAAAGTACAGTTTTTTTTGAAACACCCTGTACTCGAAATGGTTATATATAGTTTGTTTGCTATACTATGAAGCAAAATTTCTTGCCACGCTATAAATCCTATTATTTCCTCCATGAACCATTTTCGAATCTTGCAAACTTTTAACAACGCTTGATTTTTTCCAGCCAAAAATTTCTCTCAGCTTTGATCTAACCATAGAATTAAACGAAAAGATCACTATAGCATCTATGGTGTTCAATAAAAGATTCGTCCATGTAAGAACAAAGCTGATAAACGGTTTGAGCTCGTTCGAAACCGGAATCGATGGTATGAGCTTGAAAGAAAGGTTTTCGAGTTCGAATACAAGAACTATCAAAGTGCACTAAAATATACGATTTTAAGGTTCATATATGATCAAGGAGGGGTGTGGACTATCTTGGAAGATTTTATCTGGGTGATCGAATTCTCTCTAAGCCCTTACCTGAAACAATATGCTTATCTCCTTTTTACTTGTCGTTCTTACAGTCCTTTGACCTTTACTACAAGTTCTTATAACATAAGTAATATTAAATTTGATTTCCAAGAATATCATTACATATAAAATGAATAAAAATGGTGGTAAATAAGAGCTAGTAATAAAGTTGAACTAAATCCGGGGTCTTATATCAAAAGCTAACTTAAATTTTACTTGATGAATAATTTGTGCGAATATGGTTTTGTATTCGGTGCATTCATACATGATGTAAAATCCTTAAAAGATGTATAGATATGGTATACAAATGGTAAAAAACACCTCCATGTGACCGTATTCTGTCAATTTGATCAACCTTAAAGAAATTTTAGCCTAGTTTAAATAACGTCTTCAAATGTCTATATAAAGCCGCGATGCCGTCGTGACATCGCGACGCCGTAATGATGTCGCAACGCGGTCGTGACGTCACGATGCCGTGATGGTGCGCTATTTTATTTATAACGTCTTTAGCTATGAACTTGTTATTTGTTTGCATAAAAGCATATTTTCAACCATCATTTTTAGATTAATAAATAGATTTTTTCAAAATTTTTTTGATTTTTAAAGTTTTCTATGCTTAGGATTGTTGTTCAAATTGGCAGAATACGACCACGCGGAGATGCTTACTTTGTGCATTGTAGGTTTTAAAACATCCGATATAACACATGCCTATAGTATGGCAAATTGTTATCAACCAAAAACAAATTACAATTCTAAAGTAGAACATTTTTAGACTGCCTGGTAATTCTAAGTTTAAGCCTAAGCCGAAACTTAAACATAATCCTAAGGGGCCACTCATCACCTTGTCCTCCCCTTCTGGGAACGTAATATATAGATCATACATATCTAGTAGAGAGTGGGTAGATGACCTATAAGGGAGGATAAAAATTTTTTAGTAGATTGTATGCTTTGGGAGTAGAATTGGTATAAAAAAACTATTTAACAAAATTTTTTATAAACATCAAAAAATTGAATTTTAAAGCTCGGGCTTGCTATAAAGGGAAAGAATTAGAAATTTTCTATGGTGGGTAGGTGAATTCTTCCTCCTCTTGGCAAAGTATGATATGAATGGCCCCTAGACTTAAGCTTTTCCTAAGTCTCATATTTTTCTTACACATAAATCCTCGATCCGACAAATAACCTCTCATTCATACTCGGCCACATAAATACTAGAAACCGATTCAAAGTCATTAGAAAACAGAAAAATAATAGTCCATTATATGTCATAGTATCTAATGTGGCCACATATCTTGTAAACCAATCCGGATATAGAGCATGGTCTGCAAAAATTGTAGGCACGGCCAATACCAATTGAATCGCGACTATAGCTGTTATATCCAGAATAACCATTTGCCATGCAATTACGAAAAATGACATGGTTTTGAATTGTTTATGGCCCTAAAAAGGGTTGAATAGAAATTCTGAAAAATCTAAAAAATCCTAGAAATTTTGAAAAACCTATAAAATTGAAAAATTCTGGAAATCATAAAAGTTTCTAAAATTCTAGATAGGGTGGGTCAAATCGAAAGAATACTGTCACACAGAGATGCTTGCTTATATATTTTTCGGAAAACGGATAAAGCAAGCATCCCTGCGTACACTGGTATCACAAGAAAAAACATGTTGAAAGCTTTTCTGTTGTAATACAAAAGTTTTTTGTGCGGCAAAAGTTCTTGCGCGTGGTAAGTTATGCCTCAAAAACCACGCGCAAGAACTTTTGTCGCACCCTGTATAAGATCTAAAAAATTTAAGAATGGTTGAAAATCATACTTTTATAAAAACAAATAATAACAGCAAGTTCATAGCTAAAGAAGTTATAGATAAAATAGCGTATGAACTAGCACCGAATAGACGAACCCATGTAATCATAGCAGGTGGATTAGTAGTTTCAGTTGTGTTATTTAACGACATTTTTTAAACCAGACTAAATTTTTAAAGCTTAAGTTTCTTTAAATGTGATTTATATTTTTGATGTCAACGGTTTTTGTCAACGAGAAAAAAATCGTCGAACGGTAATTTTAAATAGGCAAGTGTCGTTGACAACAAAAGCCGTAAATCGCACTTTAGGGTTGGCCAAATTGACAAAATACGACCACGCAGGATGCTTTTTTTGCGAAAAGTATACAAGAAAGCATCTCTGTGTGCTTGTATTCTGCTGCCGATCTGACTAGCACTAAGGCTGCGTTCAAGCTTGTGCTAAAAGTAGTGCCAGAGTTGTGTAAAAATTTTTCTGCTACAATTTTTATACAAGTCTGAAGCTTTAATTTTTTTACATAAAACAACTATTAGAATAAAAAAAGTGAAATTTTATGAGAATTTATATAGAAGTTTAACATGGCAACCATTCAACTACAGGGTGAACAAAAAAATCGTACTTTTGCGATTTTTCGAGCAATTTTTTGCCAAAAAAAATTTTTTAAATTTTTTTTCAAAATGACTCTGTGGGGGGTTTTCCATGCGAGGAATCGTTTGCGCGCATTGAAAAATCTTCAAAACGATTCCTTGACCATGAAATTGTTAAAAATTTGAAAAAAATGAAAAATTCTGATTTTTTTAACGATTTCATGGTCAAGGAATCGTTTTGAAGATTTTTCAATGCGCACAAACGATTCCTTGCATAGAAAAACCCCCACAGGGTCATTTTGAAAAAAAATTTAAAAAAATTTTTTTGACAAAAAATTGTTCGAAAAATTGCAAAAGTACGGTTTTTGTCCACCCTTTACAATAAAAAATATCCTATATAAATTAAAATTCGCATAAAGTTCGAATCAACTGATTATCTGTGTTTGAATGAATATCATAGTTCCATGAATAAATACCATAGTTGACTAATTTCCTTTCTAGGCATTTACTTTTGAGAAACTATATAATTTCTTGAATATTTCTGAGTTCAATTTTTTTAAAATTTCCCATAGACATAGACTATTTAATTGCGTTTTTTGTCCCGACATTCAAAATGGCGTAGGAATGAGAATTTTGATAGAATTAAAAGTTCAAATTCGAATAAATAATTTATTTTTAGACTAAAAAGTATATTGGAAATACCTCTTTTATTGATTAAAAATGATATACCATATTTTCTCTAATTGAACCCCATTTGGTTCTATTTTTAAATCTTCTTTTTTGGCCAAAAATTCGTAAAAAATCGAAAAACAACAGGTTGTTTTTGGGACAGGGGGTGGGGTTCTATTAGAGACTGTGGTTCATACATGCACAAGAGGAGGGAGACTCCTAAGCCATGTATCGCGCATCGACCGGAAATTTAAAGATTCATAGAGCATCATGCGATGTGAAGCCCACTTGATGCGATTAGGCATCATGCAATTTTTAACTTTTTTTGTCATAGCTTCTTCAACTTATGAAACTTATAATTAAGACCCATAAAGGTTGAAGAAACTCTGAATTGAAGAAAATTGTAGCATATGAAGCCCGGCATTTTCTAAATTTAATTTAAACTGCTGCATTTTTAGTATTTCCGTGACCGTAGAAATAGGAGAGAAAACGAGAATCTTTTGGCAGCTGTTCTACCACCGCCTCATGCCTTCTATGAACAACGACAGGATACTGAACGTCGTTTAGCTGCTTTCCACCACTTCATGCCTATCACGAACAACTACTGGGTAAGCCAGATTTTGGATGAGGGCCCAGAATCATAGCGCATCGGAGCAACCACTCCTAAGACCTTGTGCATCAGGGATGTATCGAGTTTTTTTTCCATTTTTCATAATCTTTCCGAATATATCATTTTTTCATATGATTGTAACTTACTGGACTGGAATAAATTTATTTTATTGAAAAAATTTAAGTCTATTACAAGTTTTAAAAGCTATTTAGAAATATGGAAAGAAATTAATTATGATTTACACGTTGAAACAATTGGCTCGGTTGTTGGATCTCTGTCGTTGGGCTGCTAAACACATTTTTGTAGAATAACTTTGAAAATTTCATCATTAATCTATCTAGCCAGTTGTCTTTGTTTTTACCATTCTCCACTTGAAGACTTTGTATACGTCGAAGCAGAATTTGAGAGAACATCATGTCTAATGTATAAAATATGAACTTTGCTTCAAAGAACAAATCCTGGTCATAAAAAAAATAAGCCTGTAAGAAAATACTCAAACGCGAGCTGAAATGAAAAAGTGGCGAGTTTACAGGAATGGCATAATAAGACATGAACATCAAAAGCTTTCGTAGCAAACCGAGTACGAATGAACAGAGATCAATGATGATGAAGAATGTGAGAACTTTTTCCGTTTTTTTGCGTTGTGCTGAAAAATCGGAGTTTTTCATACGATGTCTTAACGATACAAGTGTGATAACGTCTAGACATAAAATAACAACTCCTAATGGGAATAATTCGTCATATAATATATATTGTGGAATACAGTTAAATTGACTATTATTGGTATTATCTGGAGATGTTATATGTAAAAGAGTTCGAGAAAAATAATCTGCTATACAAAAAACGTTGTATACAGGAGTGTTTAAGTCTTCGTTGAAGATAGCCATATCTTCGATCATGACAAAAAATGAGATTAGACTTCCGATGAGTGTAACGATAGAACAAGCAATGACCGATTGACGTATCGTTGCGCTCTCACTATACCAGATTGGAAATGATAGAGATAAACAACGACTAATAGCTTTAAAAAACCTTAACAATTCTATCTCAAAGCTTGCTAATATTGCTAAAATCTTGAAGATCTCGTCTAGATTCACTGTTGAAACTATAGGGAATATGTAAACATCCACTTGATTCCCTAAAGAGAAACCCAAAAAACCTGCGCTGCCTAAAAATACGGTATAAATATTGTAGAAAATCATATAAGCACAAGACCAAATACTTTGGATGAATATCAAAACAGTAAAGGGATTGCGCATAGACTTATGCTTAATAAAGACTTTTACATTCAATACAAAAAACATTATCCCGAGAATCAAGACAAATATATTAACGTATTTATTCAACACTTCTTTAATCGGTATGCTCAACCCGTTATTAGGTGTAGGAACTTCCGTGTTGAATTCAATACAGTTAAAATAAGATAGACATTGTGGCAAATAACGATTTCCGCCTGTAAGCGGAAAACATTCTCGACGTGAAATAAAACCACTGTATAGAGAAGCACAACGCTTGTATAAGTAGTCAGTAGCATCCCAGCCACTCATATTCGCTACTTCAGGCTTGAAGTTTATGGTGAAAGCATAAAAGTTGATGCCATCAAATGCAATACGGATCAAATCCTTTTCAAATCCATTATCAAATCCATTACGGAATTTAATGGTGGGAAATCCCTCAGGGATTTGGTAGTACACGTTGGTGACAGCTGGACTCCAACTAAAAACTACAAAATTACTGAAGATCTATTAATTCGGTGCGTCTGGTTCTATTCCTTATTTCCCAGAAAACGATGTTGTATCTTAAAGAACCATTCGAATAAGTTACAATCATACGAAAAAATGATATATCATGAAAGATCATGAAAAATGGAGCATTTTTTGTTTTTACGGCATGTTCTGAATCGTTGTAGTTTTCCGGATAATTGCGCTTGAAATTTTGAATTTTTTACAAGCTCTTCGTTGTAATGCACAAATTTTTTTGAATTTTTTCGGAAAAATCGATTTTTGCATCAATTTTTTAAATTGTCATAAAATGAACATTGTAGCAATTTGTATAGCTAATTGAGGCAAACAAAATGACACTAAAATGATCTAATTTAAACATTGTTTTGGGTTATTGAAACGAAAACATGAATCAGAGTTTCGTTTCAATAACCCAAAACAATGTTCAAATTTGATAATTTTGGTGTCATTTTGTTCGTCTCATTTAGCTATAAAAAATTTTTACAATGTTCATTTTATGAAAATTTAAAAAATTGATGCAAAAATCAATTTTTCCGCAAAAAATTCAAAAAAGTTTGTGTATTACAACAAAGAGCTTGTAATAAATTCCAAAATTCAAACGCAATTATCTCGAAAACAACAACAATTAAGAAAATGCCGTAAAAACAAAAAATACTCCATTTTTCATGATCTTTTCGAATATATCTTTTTTTTGTATGATTGTAACTTATTGGAATGGTCCTTTAAGAGAAAAAATCACCGGTTTTTTCTCTTTTGGCTAATAATTTTAGGGCCTATCTTATTTCGCTATCGGCAACCCAACCTGCTAGAGACTAATCAAAATTATTAAGAAAAACAAAAATGGCATCCCTAGTCTAAATCGAAAAATTTCAGAGACCGAAATCCTTAGAGAGAGAAGGGTAAGATTTAGGGACTAATCTCTGAAAAAAATTATTTTTTGCCAAAACAGCCTATATAGGTATAAAATCATGCGAAAAATCGATTGCGCGCATTTCCGAAGCGTGAAAATGCTTCCTTGACCCTGATTCAAAGAAAATATAGATTTTTTCGACCTTTCTTATACTAGTACTTGGTCTGAAAATACGTTTCACTATTAACAAGCCTCGGTGGTGCAGTGACAAAGCAGCGGCTTAGTGGCCACAAGATTGCTGGTTCGAATCTCGCTTGAAGCCAAATTTTTTTGCATAAAGTAAAAATCGAACAATTTTGCAACTTGTTGACCCCGTAGCTCAAATATTTTTTCTTTATGCAAAAGAAACTTGCCTCCAAGCGGGATTCGAACCCACAACCTTGTGACTACTAAGCCGCTGCTTTGTCACTAAACCACCGAGGCTTGTTGATGGTGAAACGTCTTTTCAAACCTATTATTAGTATAAAAAAGGTCGAAAAAATTATATTTTCCCTGAATCAGGATCAAGAAAACATTTTCACGCTTCGGGAATGCGCGCAATCGATTTTTCGCATGATTTTATCTCTATCTAGGCTGTTTTGGCAAAAAATTATTTTTTTCAGAGATTAGTCCCTAAATCTTACCCCTTTAAGAAAAGTGCTCCCTTTTTAAAAACCTTCACTTACTCATCTCCTTTTACTAATAATGGAATTTCGGTCGAATTTGAAGGATATGGATAATATGTGGGAATTGGAGTAGTTGTTGTCTCTAAAGCCGAAACATCGGTTGTAGTAAAATTGATATCCGTTGAATCATTGTTCATCTGAGAAAAATTTTTTTCGATATGAAACTAATATTAGTAGAGAAAGGCAGCCCAGAAAAATTTGTACTCACAGTTATTGTACTATTCATCCAGTTCTGATTCATTATATAGTCCGAGAAATCTTTGTACGAAGTAGTACTTTGTTCTTGGTGAGAACTTTTAAGTATGAGAAGACTAGACAATAAAATATAATAGTAAGGCCCCATTTTTAGAGCGCTCACTAAACTATGGGATAAGATTTGTAAAGCGTGATATTACAGGAAAACAACCCTTAATTTAAAGTTAGGTTAAAAACTACTTTCAAAATTTCACGCTCTAAATTATGTATAATTGTTTTGAAGCTGAATGTACTGGAATTTCTTGGCTAAGGCTTAAAACTAATTCGGTTGATATACATTTCGAAAGTAAACATTTCGAAAGTAAACGTTTCGAAAGTTCAGGACACATTTCGAAAGTGACTATCTGATTTTTTTAAAAAACTAATTATCGAAACGAAAATTTGGATTTTGTAATAAATAAAAAAATTTGGCTCAGAGCGGGATTCGAACCCGCCACTTAAGATTCTATATTACTTTCGAAAAATCACAAGGGGTCTCAATCACTTTCGAAATGTTACTTTCGAAATGTTTACTTTCGAAATGTATATCAACCAAAGGAACTCCACTGGAGCAATATAAGTTTTTAAGATAGATAAAAAGATATCTTCAAAAAAACTCCAAGTTCTCCGTTCGCATCTCTGCGTGGTCGTGTTGGAAGAGAACTTTGAATTTTTTGAAGATACCTTTTTATCTAGCTGAAAAACTTAGGTTGCCCAAGTAGAGTTCCCTTCCTGAAAAACATTTTTGCATAATTTAAAAAAAGAATTATGGTGCCAGTCATTCGGGAACATATTTTTTGGGTCTGTTCTCTTTTTGTCAGATGCAGCCCTGTTCCCGATGGAATCAAGAATCAAAATGATTCAGCACTGTAAAATAATCATGTCACCGAAATTTATAATTTAATAAAAGTATAGAGTTTAATAAAATTCCATCAAAATAAAAATTGTAGATCATTAAAACTGAACCTTTTAAACAGAACAACTGGACATTTTTTTCTTTCAAAAAAACCAATCACGAATCATAAAGCAATTTGACACGAGAGATAGAACAAAAAATATAAAACTAATTTTAGAGATTCTTCTTTCGAGATAGCTACATAACCATAGGCTGTCGGAATCGAAAAAAGACGACATCGAAATTTCAAGTTCCAAAATCGAAATCCGGGTCGAAATTTTAAAGGATATTCGAAAGTGCCGCATTGATTTTCGAAGGTGGGGGGAGGGGATATGTCCCTTCCAAGTCAGAAAAATGAAAAATTTTATCTAATGGTGATCTTGTTTTCTGGTCGTCCAAATTTTTATACTATGTCGCCCCCAAAAAAAGAAAAATCCTTCTTTTAACACGGGAATACCCCTTCAAATTTTAGGTATATTCTGTTACTTTAAGCTATTCTGAGCAACATTCAAAATGTTTTGAAAAAAATTCATGATAAATTATAAGCAAAATTAAAAATCCGATTTTGATCGTGAACTTGGCTCAGTGGTAGTGCTCCAAGATTCGAGTCTAAGGGTCTCGGGTTCGAATCCCACCTGAGTCGATTTGATTTTGCCTGCGAAAAAAGTTGATATATTCCGTGGTTAGACAACTTTTTTTCAAAAAAATTTTTTTGAATGTTGCTCATAATAACTTAAAGAACAGAATATACCGGAAATTTGAAGGAGTATCCCGTTTAGTCTTTGATAACCTTCAAAGCCAAATTTCGTTGTCGACCTTCCCCGATTTCGACCGTCACTACCACCGACGAATATAACACATTTGCTATAACAATTAGAAAACCGTAGAGTTAGATGCGTATAGTAAAGAATGATATGGCAAGAGAGTGAGGAAAACGTTGAAGTTTTGTAGCAATGTAGGAAAAGAAAAAACAAAGAATCTTCAATTAAAAAGGTCAACAATCTCATAAATTATTTTTGAAATCGTGGAGTTTTCAATGGCATGCATCACCACTAACTGCTTCATGCTGCGCAGTATTTGGGGTGACGCATTTCAATGCTGCAAAGAGCCAATGACCAAATCCTGCTCCCAAAACGACTGCCGCTGTAAGCCAAGTATTATAGGTCATGGCAATCTAAATTGATATATTACTTATTCCATTAGCATAAACCTACTAGCATCAACCAATATGCCAAAGTCAACTGGACACAATAAAGCCCAGCCTGGAAAACACGGTGCCGAACAATGTTTTTTTCATTTTGTCGAAGGACATCAGAGACAAATGTTCTATAAATAGAGAAATTGTTATTCGTTAAAGCTTAAAGGGGGTGTACTTTGTAGCCGCATCTCGAAAAAAAATTTATTTTTACAAAAACGACCCTATTAAGGGTAAAATCATGCAAAAATCGATTGCGCACATTCCCGAAGCCTGAAAATGCTTCCTTGACCCTGATTCAGGAAAATAGGTGTGTATTGAAGCGAAAATCGAAAAATTTTCAAATTTCTCCCTCAAAATTATATTTCTGGGAGTAATTTCATGATTCAGGGATATTAGTCAAACGCAATAGTTGTGAGCACCTCTGACTATGCTACGTTATACAGATCCGTCGCATACAAATCGTTACTTTGCATACAGTTAGTGCAGCTTCGGGTTGCAGCATAAGCTTCAGGCACTCACCATGCCCCCAAAGAATAGCATACATGCACCTAGGTTCGGGTCGGGCCCTACTTAATAGGATTTTCACGAAAGTACACGGAAAATATCAATCTTACAATAACACTCACCGGATACCCTTGGGGCTACCAGCCACACGATTGTTTTCTTGTACTGTTGTAGGGGCGTAGACGACGTCATGCGTGTTGTCTCCGGCCGGTGTTTCAGGGGACTTGATGAGAGCTTGTTCCAAGTTCTGTTCATTGTTGGAGAATCGCAAAGAAACGGTCACATCTTTCACTGGCGCATTGTTTGTATTCGTTTGTATATAGACGCGAAACCATTTCAAGCCTTCATAGAGCGTACCCATGATGAAAATTATGATGCACGAAATGAAGAGACCTGGAAAATTGGTTTATTACAAATCATACATGGGCAAGGTGGGGGGAGGGAGTGTCCGATAAGAGGGTCCCCCCCCCCCCCCCCGGCTGAGTTGACGACCTTTTTTTTGGTCGATGCACCCCGCGCGTCGAAAATTTCTTATGTAAATCTTTATAAGCAAAAGTAAACCAGCGCCAAAATATTTTGAAAATGCTCCAAAATTACGGGGACCCGAGTGAGTGGGTTGGGGGGGGGGACCCCCTAACTTGGACTTCGTCCAAGTCCCTCTCACTCGGCCGGACTTCGTCCGGCCGAATGAGAGGGTCCCCCCTAATTTTGGGCCGATGAGTGAGAGGGCCCCCCTCTAATTTTGGACCGGTGAGTGAGTGGGTTGGGGGAGGCTCCCTCCCCTTGCCCGCGTATGTTACAAATTAGTTGGAAAAGTTTTCGACTATAACATGGGGGAAAGGGGGTCTAAAATCTCCAAAAAATTGATAACGTAATATCCGGACAGCTCCTTATACGTTAGTATAAGGTAGTTGTTATAAGGTAGTGTTAGTATAAGGTAGTGTAGTAGGATAGTTGTTTCACTTAGTTGAAAGTAATTTTCAAATTGCTATCATCATACCAAACCACAATAGGTGCAAAAAAACTCACCAAAGAATGTCTCGATGCGCCAAAAATCAAACAGTATAACTTCTTTACAACCTCCATGAAACCACATTCGCATTTCATGGCCTGCATGAGCACTATGGTCTTCTTAAAAATTTTATACTCAACTCATAAAAAGAGGTTATACCTATTTTATTGTGTAAAGCATGGTTTGAATGGTCATGGTGATCATGGCCTGAATGGTCATGCACGTGAGCTGGCGCTTGAGTTACCGCTGCGATAGTTGTGTTGATAATAGATGCCGTAACATTGTTGATCAACGATGTAACATTATTCACCAGTGAGTCGTCATTGTGGTGTTGATGCGCACTATGATCGTGGTGATCGTGGTGAGCGTGATGATCATGGTCCGACATTGTACTCAAAATGTCGGAAATGACTAAATTCGCATCTTTTAACGAGATTATGTCATAGTTGATTACGCGCAGAAAAACCGGTTTATAGGAGTTCAAAAGAATGCACTTTACGATCGTACCTTCTGACTAGACACATGGAACATGTCACATTTGAAAGCTCTTGTACCAAATAAATCTTGTTTGGATGCGGAAAAGGATTTTTTGATGAGATGAGGGGGTTTAAAGTTTTGTTTCTATTAGAATATAAAAAATGCTGGCTAAATGTAGAATACGGTGATCGTATTGTGAGCTTGGGTTGCAGGTCAAAAAGGTGGTCCTCGGCGCGACAGTATAACTTTTCGTACAATTTGTTCTCTTATTTTTCGTACGAACTTGTCGTATGAAAAATAATTGTACGTAAAGTGTTGTACGAAACGTGATTTACGAAAGGTGCTACAGTAAAGTGCAACTTTCGAAGTTTCATTTAAACACGCTTCAAAGAATTTGCATGAGAAAAAACAGAGTTGTTTCTAGTTTGAGTACCGAATTCGAAAAAAACCGAGTTTGAAAAACGAGAAACTTTTTCATCGAATGGGACCATTGTGACTTTTTAAAGGAAGAGTGAAATTCATAGCAGGATCAATTTCTCCGGACGTCAATTTTTGGCAAAAATCAATTTCCTAACTCCCTCAGGGGGCGAAAAGGTGCCATCACCCATAACCCAGGATGGATCACCCACTGGGTGAATCACCTACAATCACCCATGGGTGATAGGTGATGCCACCAACTGGGTGATGGGCGGGTGAATTTTGGGTGCTATCACCCATTTTTTCGCCCCCTGAACCCCCTAAATGAATTTTTCGGAAAAGCGATATTCTACAAATTTGTTCAAAATTTTACAGGGAACAATTTTATAGAACAACACTTTTTCCGAAAAATTTATTTGGTTTAAAAAATTGATTTTTTTTCAAAAATTGACGTCCAGAGATCCTGCTATGAATTTCACAATTTTGAGCCAAATCATAAAAAGAACACTTATTAGTATCTTATAACAGGAAGTGGGTGGACTTTCCTAGTAGATATCCATAACGTAGTTATTCTATTGTTTAAAAGACTCTAGGATCACATTTTGTGGGTGTTCATTTGATTTAGCTAAGCCAAATAATATATTTGGCGAGCTACGCATAAAAGCGTATTTGTTTTTACACCTTTGCCCGATTTTGCTGGGCCCATTATCAACGTAGTATATACATTTTACATAAAAGATCTGAACAAATATCATATATATCATGGAATGTATTTACATTAACTAATACAGGGTGAGCCAAAAAACCGTACTTTTGCATTTTTTGGCGACAAATTTTCAAAAAATCACCCATAAGGGGTATTTTCTTCATGCGAGAAATCGATTGCGCGCATCGAAAACCCTTGAAAACGCATCCCAGATCGTGAAATATCAAATTGTCGTATTTTCAAGTAATTTTTGATGAATTTTGTAATTTTTACGCAGCTTTCAATTTTTGAAAAATTTTCAATTTTTGACGAGTTTTTCGAATTTTTCAATTTTTGACGCAATTTTTAATTTTTATCGCTGAGATTCCAACATTCGGTATTAATTCCGAAAATTGTATATTTCATAGTCTGGAATGCGTTTTCAAGGTTTTTCGATGCGTGCAATCGATTTCTCGCATGAAAATACCCCTTATAGGTGATTTTTGAAAAAAAAATTTCGAAAATTTTTCACCAAAAAACACAAACGTACAATTTTTTGTCTCACCCTGTAAATTGATTTTTTAAAAGGATTTGATTTATTGATTTTTTTTAAATTCAAAATAATATCACATGTTATTACACGTATGCTCACATAATACATTCCTGTGCAAAAATATAAATCCATTCGTTTTTTAGGGTTTTTGGTCCTTTTTTTGAAGATTCAGAACCTTTTTAAAGGTCCCGAATCTTCTTTTCAATTTTAAGGACCGAAACCTCTCTCTCCAAAAAACGAGTGGATTTATATTTTTGCACAGGATTGTATATTACAAAAAAGTGAAATTAAAAAACCACGATTTGATAAAAGAAATGACACACTTTTTTACTATTTGAGAGAAACTGCATGCAAATGAATATTCATGAACGATTTTTGGAGAGAAAATGGTCACTCGAAATAGGAAAGACACTATAAACTAAACTCTGTTTTCTGGAATTTACCAATTTGACGAAGTTGAGCCAATCGTATCAATAAACAACTTTTATAACATTTTTTTACAAGTTGTTTATTGACACGCGTCTAAAATGTAAAAAGGCACAACTACGTCAAATCGACGATTTCTTTGGTAAATCCCAGAAAACAGGGTTTACCCTACTACGGGGTGGTTAAAAAAGTGGATTTTTGCGATTTTTCGACCGAATTTTCGCCAAAAAATTTTTTTATTTTATTTTCACCAAAATAACCCTATGGGGGTTTTCTATACGAGAAATCGATTGCGCGAATTGAACAATCTTAAAAACGATTCCCTGACCCAAATCAGCCCAAAAACCATTTTTTAAAATGCAAAAATCCGACTTTTTGGGCTGATTTAGGATCAGAGAAGCGTTTTCAAGATTTTTAATGCGTTCAATCGATTCATTACATAGAAAAAACACCCGTATGGTTATTTTGGAAAAAAAATTTTTTGCGAAAATTTGGTCGAAAAATCGTAAAAATCCACTTAATTTACACGCGCTAGGCGAATATTAGTCATATAATAAGCACATAAAACAACACAAAATAAAACATCTTTTTTAGCCATCTTGTACTATAAATGTGTAATGTGTGTGTATTTGTCCAAACGATCTCAGAAACGTTAGACTCAAGGTTTAAACATTGAGTGCTAAAACAAAAGTTGTGGGGGGACGATGAGAGAAGACGATCGACACCATGGGTGTATCCTCCTCCCAAAAAATTTTTCAATTTTTTTCGAAAAAATTATATAGTACCTATAGGTACATATAAAGAACAATGTACCTATAGTACCTGTTAGGCACATATGCCAATCTNGTTTAAACATTGAGTGCTAAAACAAAAGTTGTGGGGGGACGATGAGAGAAGACGATCGACACCATGGGTGTATCCTCTCCCCAAAAAATTTTTCAATTTTTTTTCGAAAAAATTATATAGTACCTATAGGTACATATAAAGAACAATGTACCTATAGTACCTGTTAGGCACATATGCCAATCTGAGTCACTCTGGAGATTCTGGGAGTGCCGGAGGCACTCGACCCCCGGTACTTGTCTAAAAAACTATATTATTATACAAAAGCCAATCCTTCAAATTTGTGATCTCCCTGCAATTTGTGTTCTTCAAGCAAAACATGACCATCGGAGACGCGGAAAACGGTAATGTAAGATCCTACGGGAATGCCATCTTTCTCTTCAGACTTCAATGCCACGATGAGATCATCATTCGTATTGGGAACAAATTGGAATGCAGAAAATCCACGGGCACCATCGCCTTTGTCACCAACATGGTGGACTTCGATCTTGTTAAAAGTTTCATCTGCGATTAGTAGCAAATCGGTACCGCGGAACTCATCGGTTGCTTCGGTATATGTTTCATTTGAAGCGCGTCTAAAATGTAAAAAGTAAAAGTAGATTTGGTGAAAAATGATGATTTTTGATGGAAAAATGAAATTTTCGGAATATTTTTTAGTGAAAATTTGGCCATTTTTGGTGGAAAAAATGTCAAAATTGGGATTTTTTGTTGAAAATTGGGGAAATTTAGGCCAATTTTGGTGAAATTTTTCCGAAAAAATCGGACGGAAGCTGCTTCGGTAAAGGGAAATTTCCCGAAATGGAAAAAATGACCATTTTCTGGGAAAAATCGCCGGAAATTTCCCTATTCGGGGAACGGGAAAAATTTTTCCTTCAACCCTAGTCACCAAGTCGACTCTTACCTTGGCATGAAATACCACTTTTTATGGATATGTGACCATTGTCCACTCTCATGAATCATATAACCAGGGAAATCAATTCCTAGCACTCCGCGAACTTTCTTATAATTATCCACCCAGTTAACATGTTCAATGGCACCATCCGCATCAACGATTTTAATCCACATGGGGTTATGATTGACAAAAGCCCCTTCGGTGGTAGTCCATTCTTTACCCAATCCACCAACAAACAATTTCTCGTTCTTTACTGTCATCCATTCGGCTTTAAAGCCTTTTGTAACATTGCCCGGGCCGTCATTTAGTAACACCCAAGGAACCATGTCTTTGAAGTCAACAATCTAAAAATAGGAAAAATTCAAAAAAAAAATTAAGTCTAAAGTCAATAAATGTGAAAATATGGGTAAAAATATGTATTTTTTCAATTTTTAAGGTTCAAACAAAGGTTTTTCACGCTTCGAAGATACGCGCAATCGATTTTTCGCATAAAATTACCCCTAAATAAGTCATTTTAAAATAATTTTAAAAATTTTTTGTTCAATTTTTGACCCTGGGGTGACCCCAAGTTGGGCCCCCAGAAATTTTTTTCTGGGTATGCTACTGATCACACCTACCTTGTAAACTAATCCCGTTCGATCATCGACCGTCAAAAGATTTCCATCAAATACAACTAATTCAGACAATTCCATACTCCTTCCACCGGCCGCAAGTTGGCTCGAAAGCTCAACGCCGTGTTCTTCGTCCCAAGAAATCGATGCAAGCTTCCTATCATGACTGACTAGAAGCTCGCCCCGCTTCAAAAACGACCTCCATGTGTTTTTCTTCGACGGATGCTTGCTATCATGATCGAGGTCGGTGACAACCGCGATTCTATAGATTGTATCTCCATCTGTGTTATGCCTAGCATATCCATAAGGTGTTGCATTATAAGGGCGAGTTGAACAAGAGTAATTGGACGCGAATGGTAGATAATAATAGAGAGAAGCAAATGAAATTAATAAAATGGCCACTAGTGCTGAAGTTCCAAATATAGCATATTCATTCGAATTTTTACTATTCTGACGAATCACTGATTTTCGCGTCGGCGACGACGACATGATATTATCTTAAAAAAATGAATTAGTAAAAAAATTTTCATTCTCCGCAGATTTTTGCCCGAAAAATCCTGGGGTAGGTAGGTTAGGAAAAAATTTTTAGTCCCTACAACCAACACCAATCAATTCCCCACAAGTAGGTGGTACCACCTACTTTTTCACACCCAAATTTGAATCAATAGTACGAAAAAATGAATTAACAAAAAATGAACCTTGACACATTTATATGCCTCAAAATTCGCTGGCCAAATTGTGAAAGATTGAGATAACGCTAACTCGACTTGTGATAAGGACGTGTGTGCACAAACAGTACTTTAGAAGTCACTAAAATATTTCCTTATATAAAAACTAATTTAGAAAATTTTTTACACAAATTGCCAATTTGATGATTTTCATGGAACTGGAAACCAAGAATAAACTTAAATTTCTCTTTTTTATACATCATGAACACAAAATCCAAAACGCCAGTCACAGATTCTACACTTAGCATAAACCAGACACAATCATCCCCAAAAAGAACACAGACAAGTCACAATACACAAAAAGCAGGGCATAGACGTCATCTTCATTTTGGGATGGCAATACCGACCGCAGACTTTTTAAATTGTCTTTCGATATTAAAGGGAAAATTTGAAAAATAAGCGGTTTCTTAAATCTATTGGCGAATCAGCGAACAAATGGATTTTTTTACTTAGCTTTTTTATGGCTAGTTGTCCAATAGCCATAGGGCATAGTAGTTTAGTTTTTTATTATTGATTTCGAAAAAATGATTTTTTCAAGTTTTCACTGATGTTTTTTCAACCCGAAACGTTTTCAATTCGATAGAGCATAGTTAAAAACTATATTAATATAAAAACGACAAAAAAATTTCGAAGCTACTTCGGCTGGGGCTGGAGACCCAATCAACATGGTCTCAAAACTTATGTTGAAAATTTTGTTCGAATATAATCTTTCTAGGGGAAATTTTACATGAGAAACACGCTCATAAGGGGTAATTTTACACGAGAAAAACTTGCCAGACACATATCCTCTTCTAACTTGGTTTTTATCTCCAGCCATACGCCTACACCCTCTTCGACGACATAACCATTTGAGTCGAACAGATTCAACTCTTTCCAGCATATGGGTCATTCACATATCACGTGATCAAATTTTTAACATTTTTAGACCCCCTCCGTGATCAAACATGATCACGGACTTACCCCCCACCGTGATCATGATCAACTTTTTTCTTTAAAAAAATAGGCATTTTTTATATAAAAATGAAAAATTTTGGAAATTTTTTATCAAAAATCATATGGGGAACCATTAAGATTTTTTTATTCAAAAATTTTGGCCAAAAACATAATGGAACATTAGAAAAAATTTCTTTTTCGATTTCGTGAAGGGGGAATGCCCCTCGCTACGTACCTGATCACGTGATCAATGGCCTGACCCCTGTGATTATTTCAGCTACCCCCTCGAACTGATCACGTGATATGTGAACGACCCCATACCATGATCACCATCACCATAAGGGCATTTTTTAGCACTATGAGGCAAACCAATATCCTTGAACCATTCCTCAAACTTGTCGTCAGGTCATCTCAACTTTTCATGAAGCTCTTTTAGACCAAATCCATTCTTAAATTCAAGATTTCTCGAGGATTCGCCATTTTAGCTACATATAACTAAAATACAAAAGTTAATCAAAATATAATCTTGAAAAAAACACTCATTTTCCCAATTTCTGAAGCATTTGGCGTGAAAATAACATCAGAATCGTGTTTCTCATGTAAAATTACTACTAGAAAGCGCATTTTCGAACAAAATTTTTGAATTTTTAACATAAATTTTGAGACCATGTTGATTGGGACCATCTCCCAAGTCGAAGTAGCTCCAAAATTTCAACACATCAAAATTGTATGGCTAAAAAACCTACTGTATAAAGATTTTATTGCTAGATAGTCAATTAGTTCTGTTTAAATTAACAAGCTTACTTATTAAAAAAAACTAAATTTTAGCATAGAAAAATGTCTACTCGAAGCCGTCGAAGTGGTGCTTCTTCCGATGGTCAACTTAACCCTGCAACTATACACTTATTGGATATCAACCGCTTGAAGAGAGAGCTAGAAGCGCGAGGCCTCGACAGCAAAGGAACCAAAACGAAACTAGCCGATCGCCTTTTTGAAGCTGTTAGCAATACAATCAAACATATTTCTTTTGACAATTCACCCACTAAGACGGAAAAACCACCAAGTAAAGTTGAGAAAAGCCCAACTAAACGAGTGACAAAACGAAAATCTGACGCAACGAAGGTATCTTAAAAACGCTGATTATAACAAAAATATGAATATTTTATAGGAGCATTCAGATGAACCAAGGGAAGAAGAAGAAAACCGAATCGAAGCAATTCAAAATGATGAAGAAACTCAAGACAGTTTGGTGAATGAACCTGTCAAGAAGAAGGGGCGTACTACCAAAGCTTCAAAGAATGAAAAAGGTTGATTTTTCAAATTTGTTTTCGAAACTTTAGGGTCCGCGCTAACTAACACTATCTGTCGGAAATAACGCTATTTCAACGCTAGCTGTCGGAAATTTCCGACGATTGCAACGCATTTCCGACGTCGGAAATCGGATTTTCGATAGCTAGAGTTGCCTGATTTTCAATAAAATTGTGTTTATTGAAACGATTGACAGGATAGTATAGCCAATCGTTTCAATAAACACGATTTTATTGAAAATCAGGCAACGCTAGCTGTCGAAAATCCGATTTCCGACGTCGGAAATGCGTTGCAGTCGTCGAAAATTTCCGACAGATAGCGCGGAATCGCGGATTTTATTATTATACTGAATCGCGGATCTTATAGTCTTTTGCCAATCGTTTCAATAAACACGATTTGATTGAAATTCAGGCAACTTTTTCTTGAAATTGCAATAAAATTTTTTATTGCGGTTGCAATAAAAAGTTGCATGAATTTCCCTGAATTTCAATAAAATCGTGTTTATTGAACCGATTGGAACTCTATATCTTTGGAAAACTTTAATATGCTTTCCTGAGTCATATGTCTTAATAGTGCTGCAAAACTTTTGTATGCTGCTGGAGAACTTTCTTCAGCATCTTCGAGCCAGTCCTTACCTCAGACAGCAGCTGCACGCAGATGCTGCGTGACTAAACAGCTGCTGCGTGGCCCAATCAGCTGCTGTGTGGATCAAACAGCAGCTGCGCCGCAGCGCGCTGCACGGACCAAACAGCTGCTGCGGCGCAGATGCTGTTTGATCACGCAGCAGCTGATTGGGCCACGCAGCAACTGCGCCGCAGCAGCTGCTGTCTGAGGCAAGGACTGGCCCTTCATCTTTTAGTTCACTGTCTGGATCTTCAAACTTTTGATTAATGTTAAATATTTCAGGGTCTGCTTTATAAGATCCGCGGTTCGGCAAAGTCTCAAAAACAAAATTTAACCAGCTAAAGCAATATCATTTAAAAAAATTCATTTTCAGCTGACAAAGAACTAACACCAGAACCGGAAACTGCAATCACCGATGAACTAGTGCAAGAACCCGTAGTTAAACCAACGAAAAGTAAAGAACGTAAAAAGAAACTAGAAGAAACAACCAATGAAAAACAAGAGCATGTCGTTCTTGAACCCGAACCAGAACAACTATCAAAACTGGCACGTAGAGAAAAGGCACGAAAATTGTTTCTAACAATGGACGAGCATGAAAAAGCTGCAAAGGAACCGAAAATCAAAAAAGAGAAGCCTAAAGAACAAAAGGAAAAAACTTCAGCAAGTGAAAAACAACTTCCAACTCCTACAATAAGTGAAGAAAAAATCGAAGAACCAAAGAAACGGGTGGATGAAGAGAAGCAGAATGAAGCTTCAAAAACCTCTGAAGAATCTTCGATTTACTCCAAGGGCTCGAGATCCAGCAGTGAAGATAATACTGTAGCGAAAGCTGTAGTAAAACCTGTCCAGAAGGAGCACAAGGAAAGGAAAGAGCATAAAAAAGATTTGCTTGTGATTTCCAAAAAACCAAAAGAAGGTATTATTTCCCGTCCGAAGATTGTAGTCACTCGAGAAGACATAGCACTTCTAAAAGCTAAGGCAACGAAAATGGTAATTTTTTTAAAATCATCTTTTATACATGTCATTTGTAGCCCGATGAAAGTAAGCCAAAAGAGTCACCAGAAGTTTCAGCTACAACAACAAAAGTGGATGAATCCCAAGTGGTGAGGAAATCTAGTGAACCTAGCAAGTCAGGAGAGTCGAATCGTCCCATAGCAGCCGAAAATTTGAAAAAGAAAGCCGTCCCGATTCGAAGTCAACCAGGAGGAATCGATTTGTTGGACACAATCATTGATAAACAAAGTCAACTTTTAATCAATAAGTACAAAAGCGAGCAAGAAAAATCAGCAGAGCGCCAAAAATTGGAACTTGAGAAGCGACGAGCCAGTGGATCTTCCGCTTATGTTATGGGTTCGGTCGAACAACGACGTCGATCCTCCACTACTGGTTCGTTTATAAAAACCATTTGATTAGAATAATGAAGTTTTTTAGCTGGTTCTGAAGACAAGTCACTAGCCTCGCCAACTCCAACAACTCCGACTTTAGCGAAATCTCCTACGCTAAAAAGCCCAGTGGAAGTGATCAATATCGAAAAGGCTTCTATTCCTCGAGCTATTGTACGTGATCCGTTAAACATTCAAGCAATTCAACCAGTGTCTCCACGAACTAGAATTTCACCAAGTTCTCCAATTTTGCTGCCTCCACCACCTCCACCCCCGGCGCCTATTCAGTAAGTAAAAACAATAGATAAATAGTCTTATAACGGTCGAATAAGCTCACAAGAACTCACCTTTAAACATTCCATTATTTTCACTCTTTTAATTTTTCAGTCTTAAAAAATCGGCTCCTAAACCAAAAGAAATATTACCCCCACCACCACCACCGCCGGGTAAACCACCTTCAAAGAGTGCATCTCAAAGTACGAACAAAATGAGCCAAGTCCAACTACCTCCTCCACCACCGCCTCCAATACCACCTCCGGCTAAAAGATTGCGATTGAATGAAGCATCAAAGGTCGACAGGCCATCAACAAATGAAAAGAAAATACCAACAACCGAAAATATAACTGTGGAAAAACAACCAATTCTTCAAGCTGAATCATCACAAGCTCAAGCAAATTCCAAAATTGTTGAACATCATAAGGATATTCCATCCGAATCTTCTATATTAACACGAGAAGAAAAGGTATTGATTTTGTTTCGCATATAATTTTTGCAAAAATTTCAGGCAAATGAACAAGTCACTGTAAATGAATGTGTTAATGCAATAGTCGATCACATCTGTTCTGTCTCTACATCAACAGATGAGATAGCTTGTGAGCACAATAGCAGCATTACAGAAACTTTTATTGAAACGCAACAGACAATAACAGGTAGTATTGGGGGGGGGGCGAGGGTGACTCCGAGCAGCGAATCGATAAAATGATTCGGTTCGAGTCAATCGGTTCGGTTCGAACCGAATGTAAAAATTCCGAAGCGTTTTCAAAAAAACTTGGCACTTCTATAGTTTCGTGCTCACCTTTAAAATTGATTCGATTTTATTTTTCTTTATAAAACTTTCATCAACAAATCATAATATTGGATTACAAACTAGATAATCTTCGGTCACACAACAGAAATAATTGTAGTAGTCGATAATCGTCTGATAGGGTCACTACCGTTCTGTGATAGGGTACTACAGGGTGTACCAAAAGTCCTCGACGATAGTTTTTATTGCTTCTTTTTGTAATTATTTAAAGAAAAATTTATTCAAAACATAACAAGAAACAATAATAACAACATAATTTTACTATTTATTCTCGAAATGGCCGCCTCCGGCATCGATACACTTCTGTAATCGCTTCGGGAAGTCATCCACCGCTCTATCAATGACTTCTTGAGGGATCTTGTTCCAGGCCTTCACCAAATTCTTTTTCAACGCGTCGATCGACTGTTGGGGCTTCGAGCACGCCTCGGCCTCCAAGATACTTCAGATGCTGTAATCCATCACGTTCAAGTCAGGCGAATTCGGTGGCCATTCTCCGTTGTTTCTCTGTGGGCTGATGTCGACTGAGATGAACTCTGGTACGTTGTCTCGGATCAAATTCTGGGTATCTTCGGACTTGTGTGATGGGGCGCCGTCTTGTTGAAAAACCCAGTTTCACCACTATTTCCTTCTTCAAATAAGCGAATAATAGCAGGTCTTGATTCAGTCATACTAAAAAACAAATAAATACAAAAATTTATTTGAATAACGTCAAAAAGAAGCAATAAAAACTATCGTCGAGGACTTTTGGTACACCCTGTACCATCTTCTCGTCTCATTTCATGTTGAATTTTCTTCAAACAGTCACTTGACCAGTAATATGAAAATTCGAAAACACTAAAAAGAGAATGTAAAAATTTCAAAAACTAGCCTCCTTAGGTGAAAGATGAGTTCCTTCAAAGAAAGTCCCAAAGAAATTCGTTTTCTGTTTTTTGGTTGGTTAGGGGGTCGCACCCCTAAGAACACTGCCAAATCAAATTTTCTCGTTTCTTAGTCACTTTCATTTGACGATTGCAGGCTGGACATGTTCTGGTAGCATGAACAAGTTTCATTTCCTTAGGCAAGTCCAAAAATCCATGATCTAACTTCTGCAAAAGCTTTAATAGGCTCTTGATGTTGAATCCCTTTAGAACATCCATAGCTAAATGATTAAGGTATTATGACGATAAAGAGTGAACTATATAGAATTGAAAGTAAACAAATGAAGTTACAAACAGATAAGAAATTGCTTATCGCTGAAAGTTGTATAAAGAAAAATAAAATCGAGTATATTTTTTTCCAGGTGAGCGCAAAACTATATAAGTAGCACAAAATCGTAGCATTTAGCCAAGTGGACAAGGAAGTCGCCCGTCTGATCTGGCAAGTTAAGCAACGTTGGGTCCAAGGTCCAACTAGGGTAAAACTTTTGATTTTCAAAAAAATTTTTTTGCTCCATTTTTTAGAAAAAATTTTTTGAAGATCAAAAGTTTTACCCTAGTCGAAGCCTGGGCCCAACATTTTAATTTACCAGATCGGAAGGGTGGCTTCCTTATCCACTTGACTAAATGCTGTACAGGGTAACACAAATTTTCGAAATGATAACGATGGAATCAGGCAACTGCAATAAAAGTTGCCTGAAATTCAATAAAATTGCAAAGTTTATTGAAACGATTGGCAGGACACAGCATATTCAATCGTTTCAATAAACTTTACAATTTTATTGAAATTCAGGCAACTTTTATTGCAGATACTTGATTCAATCGTTTCGGAAATATTTCCAAACTTCCAGGAGACGGAAATTGGTAACATTTCCATTGTGTCATAACTCCTCGTGGGAATTGAATTGAGTGTCCGTTGACCACTCATTTGAAAGCTGAAAACCTGCCCTACAACTTTTATAAAGATACCTATAGCAAGTTTATCTTCAATAAAAGTTATACTTCAATCTTATTTATATAGCAACCCTGGTGCTGTATCAAACTTTTTCCCATCGACTGCTGAAATTTACTATAATTTGTCGTAAAGAGCCTCAAAAAATTTTTTTGAAAAAATTCTCAAACATTTCAGAAGATCTGATGCTTTTAAGAATATATGAAATTTTTTAATTTTTAGTTATATCCGAAGGTTCTACAACTATCGAAGTAACATCAAAAGAATCCGTGGAAATTAAAATGGATATAGACGAAGAACAAATAGACGAAACACCCGCCGCACTAATACAAGATGTTATGTCTCAACCAACAAGTGATAAAGAGCCAAAACAAGACGAGGATTTTGTTTATTTCCTTAACCAAGAAGAAACTCAAGACGAAACATCGGGTGATAATCTATATGATCCGTCAAAAGCTGTAGACAGCGACAGTGATTCAGGAACATCAGATTCAGATGAAGAAACTTCATCCGATGAAGAAAAAAGTAACGCTGAAGAACAAAAGGGCGTCAATAAAGCAAGTGAAAACGCGGAATCAACCGTATTGGAAATAAATGAAGAGCAGCAACAAAATACGGAAGGGTATATTTTTATTTTCAGTCAATTTTTTTTCAAATGACTTAAAAAAGCAAAAGCTTCAACATGATCATTAGACGTTAAGAAACGTAATTTGAGGCGTTATAACTCACCAAGACATAAAAAATGACACCAAAATTATCAAATTTGAAAATGGTTTTGGATTATTGAAACGAAAACATGAATCAGGGTTTTCGTTTCAATAACCCAAAATAATGTTCAAATTTGATCATTTTGGTGTCGTTTTGTTCGTCTCGTCGAGTTATACAAGGATCTTCCAAATATTAATAGTCTAAGGGTTGGATGTGTCTGAACATTGACACGAAAGCCCTGAATTTTAAATTTTTTGAAAGATACGCTTAAATATTAGATTTATTTAAAAAAGAAATATGACAATTTTTTATAACTCGAAAAGACGAACAAAATGACACCAAAATTATCCAATTTGAACATTGTTTTGGGTTATTGAAACGAAAACTCTGATTCAGGGTTTTCGTTTCAATAACCCAAAACAATGTTCAAATTGGATAATTTTGGTGCCGTTTTGTTCGTCTTGTCGAGTTATATAGAACGCTGTCTTTCTTTTTTTAAATAAACCTAATAATTAATTAGTTTAAAAAAACATAACCAGGGGTGCCAAGTCTGCTGATTTTTTCAAAAAAGTTCTGATTTTTCAGTGTCAAATCTGATTGTTGGGGTGCGAAGTTTTTGAACAATTTCTGAAGATTTTTGCACAAAATCCGACATTTTTCTGACGCGCCAACGGCATTTTCTCGTGTGTCATCGGCTTTTTCACACGTGCCAAACATTTTTCTTGCGCAAATGTTCATTTTTATATGAAATTTTGGTTTTTTTCCATTTTTGAACTTGCAAAAAGAGTAGAAAACAAGCTCAAAATTGGAAAAAAAAATCAAAATTTCATATGAAAATGAACATTTGCGCAAGAAAAATCGTTGGCACGCGGGAAAAAGGCGTTGGAGAGTGTGAAAAAACCGATGACACACAAGAAAATGCCGTTGGCGCGTCAGCAAAATGTCGGATTTTGCGCAGAAATCTTCAGAAATTGCTCAAAGATGAAAAATTCCACAAAATCTTGAAGAAAACTATATTTTTTGTGCAAAAACTGCGTTGGCGCACGATAAAAATCGTTGGTGCGCGCCAACGCCTGTGTGCACCAACGGTTTTCAGTGTTTTTTGCGCGCGCCAACGAGCATCCTAAAAATTGATTTTTCTCAAAAAAATTTTTTTGTGTTTTGATAAAACTGCCTTATTTAAAGTTTTTCTATACATTTTTACTACATGTCATCAGACTGACAAGAACTTGTTTTTTTTTATAAAGTTTTTTTAAACAACCAATCATAAAATCATGTTGTAGCTTTTATACTCTATATGTCGGATAAGATCATGGGAATAGTGTGGTACTTTTTACTATTTTCTTTTGTAAACTTTAACACACATCTTTTAAGGGAAACCGAAGAAATTGCTGTAATTCAAGAAATTGCCGCTCAAGATCCTCGTGCTTTAATACAAAAAGCTTCTGAAGTTCTTAAAAGGTTAAATTCGTCAACAGGTAATTTTTTAACACTGTTGAATACAGAGTGTGACAAAAAACCGTATAGGGGGGGGGTGGCAAAAGTTTGGGGACAGACTGACAAAAGTTCGGAAGATACTACCATTATTGGGTTTTGCGTTTTTCGGTATTTTCAATACAAAAACGCAAAATCCGACAGGGGTGGTGCCCCCGAATTTTTGTCGGGTGTTTTGGACGTTTTCCCTCGAACTTTTGTCCCCTGATACTTTTGCGTTTTTTGACGAAAAATTTTCAAAATTTGCATGAAAATTCCCCTTAGGTGATTTTTGAAAAGACATTTTTCACCAAAAGTACAGTTTTTTGGCTTACTTCGTAGACAAATGATTATTACCTTATTTTAGTAGCGAAAGAAGAGTCAATAGCAGTAGTTCAAATTGAACAATTACCATTAGAAGGTGGATATGTTGTTGAAGAAGAGAAGCCATTGCCAACCGAGTTCCATGGCGAACCTGTGCCCGATGAGGTCAGTTTTTATCAGGGTTAAAAACAATTTGACTGTGGCGCTGGTTTTTGTCATTGACTCGAGGATTTCAACAAAATGTTCGTCAAAAATCGAAAATTTCTGAGTGTTTTAATTCATTAAAAATTGAAAAATTCGTCAAAATTTACGCCACTGGTGTGATAATAGGCTTAATGTGATAACATTATCACTGTGATAACAATTTTGAGATAACGTTATCACTAGTGATGATGCTATCACAAAAATCGTTATCACTGTTATCAAAATGCGTTATCTTATCACTTATCACACCTTTTTTATCATGATCACTTTAAACATCAGTAGTTTAAGTTATAAATGAATAGGGCTTATACGAATCTTATGATATTGGTTAGAATTTTTCTATACATATTGTTTTGAAACTTTCTGAAAATTTTCCAATGGTTGTTTCGATAATCATAAATATTTTTTCAGGACGACGATGACGATGCATTATTTGAAATGGCAGCCGGTTTGCCAAAGAAAAAGAAAGATTCCCTTATTAAACCACCTGAAGAAGAGCTGCTTGTAGACGATGAATTTATTGAACTCGATTATTGTAGGTATTTGGTCAATCTAAAAGTTGTCCTAGAGATGAGGATTTTTTTCAAAAAAATTTTTTAAGCTTTTTTCTTTGGAAATAGCCTCTCTAGGGATAACTTTATCGATACATGAAAACGAGTTTTTTCGGAAAATGAGCCATTTATACTTCATAAACATGTTTTGTCAATGGAAAAATTTCTAATTTTGACCATTTTTGCTTCAATACAATATCCTGAATCGGAGTCAGAGAAGCATTTTCAAGGTTCGGAAATATACGCAATCGATTTCTAGAGAAAGTTACTCCTAGTAAGGTTATTTCCAAAGAAAAAAGTTAAAAACTTCACGGCTCACTAATCCTTAGTAGTACCAAAAGTTTTTATGTAAATATTTTTAGATAATTCCGATTTCAATATAAAGTCCGACAAAAACAACAAGTGGCTAATTGATCCTGAAAATGCAGATGGATTTGCCTTGATGTGGGGAGGTGTTCGGGCGAATTATGGCATTACTATTTTAGAAGACCGCCAAGGATTTCCTCTTATTGCTTTTCAGCTCAAGGTTTCTTCGATTTTTAGTTACAATACGAATAACACAGCACGCTTTTAGATAACCGAATTTCTTTCTTTGAAACATCTACCATTTGAAGAGCTTGAACCACACGATGTCAGATTGGGCTGGTCTCTAATTGGAACACCTACTTTGGTAGGTTTTAGAGATTTTGTGGGGCTATTCAAGTCTGGGAGCCCCAATGACGTGGAAAAGAAATTGAAAATGTTTTTCATAAAATGACCCCCATTAATTTTTAACGAGGAATTCAAAAAACGCACTCCCGAAGTGTAAAACTAACTAAAAACAGTGTCAGGGAAGTGTTTTTGCGCTTCGGGAGTGCGTTTTTGGATTTCTTCAATTACGCTAAAGGGGTCATTTTCCGGAAAAAATTTTCAAATTTTTTACGTCATTGGGCGATCCCCTGAATAGCCCGAAATTTTCTAATATCATCAAGTAATTTTTAGCTTGGTGAATCTCAAAATTCGTATGCATTTTGTTCGTTAGCAAGAAAAGCTACGAATAATGTTTTTGTGGATTATGGAGAGCCATTCCATAAAGATGATCTCATTACTACGGTTTTGGTTAGTGAGCGTTTTTTTCTAAGCGTTATACCGGATGATGTTTTTTAGGATATTGAAAAGGGAGAAATTTCTTACTATAAAAATGGAATTTGTCTAGGTGTTGCTTTTTCTGAAGTTCAATTGAATGCCGGAGACGTGGTCTTCCCTCATATTGCGACGAAGAATTGTAAAGTGCTAGTGAATTTTGGCTATGAACTTCCACCGGATGAAGTGGCAGAAAGTTGGAGGTAATTAGAGCAGCCTTTATGGGAGAGCATAGCCAGTGACGTCAGTCCAATTTCATGATGTTGACTCTTTTAGGCTACCAGAATCTTTATTGGACAAAAATCTTTTGATGTTTGGGCAGCTGAACCGCGCCACACAAATGGTCCCAAGTCGACGTCCACCGCCGAGCAAATCCGATTGCACTGTTATTATGATGGTGGGCTTGCCGGGAGTTGGGAAAACAACATGGGTACGCCAGTATCTTCGTGATCATCCCGGTGAATATTGGATTTTATTGAACACAGATGTTATACTAAATGCTATGAAGGTTTGTTATAGTCGAAAAACTTTTTTTTCACACGACGTTCACATTGACAATCAGGCAAAAATGTCAATATTTTATGGAGTACGGTAATTAGGCTTTATGCTGTAGTACTCATGAATATTGTCAATGTGAACACCGTATGTGAAGCAAAAAAGTTTTTGCCGACTGTTTTGCGGCTAGGTAAAATGCGAAAATTTTCAAATTTTAGGTAAATGGTATATCTAGAAAACGAGTGCATCAAGGTCGTTGGGATATGATAATGGGACTGACTGCGAAAGCGTTGAATCGAGCTTTAGCACTAGCGTGTCGAAGGCGGCACAACTACATCATCGACCAAACGAATGTCTCTAAAGATGCGCGTAAAAGAAAGCTAACGTTGTTCCAAGATTTTCAACGCAAATGTGTGGTGATTATCCCGTCAGATGAAGAGTTTGAAATTCGCCAGATGCGGCAAGCCCGTCATGAAGGCATGGGTCCCATTCCTCCTGAAGCTATGCTCGAATTGAAAGGTAGTAATATATTTTCATTGAATCAAATGTGTTATATAAATTTAGAGAAGTCAATTTTTATCATTTTTTTTAGTATAGAGTGAACCAAAAATCCGTACTTTTTTTGGTAAGAAATTTTCAAAAATCATCTATAAGCGTTTTTTCAAGGGGTTTCGATGCGTGCGCAATGGAGAAAATACCCCTTATAGGTGATTTTTGAAAAAAAATTTCAAAAAACGCAAAAATACGGTTTTTTGCTCACTCTGTAGCATAGATTTAAAAAATGCTAATTTTAGCCATGTTTGCCATTCCATGCCTTGAAACAGAACCGATAGAAGATGTGCTCTTCATCGAACCCCAGATTGAGAATATCAATGAGGCGATTGAGCTGGTGAAGCGGTATAATGACGAAGGCATGCCGTGGATGCGCCAGAACAACACAAAAACCAAACGTCAACCGTCTTTGATCAGTGATAACCGTGATCAGCCAAATCAATGGATCGATACACATCAGCAGCCTACACGTGTCTCAAATCTCAATGTACAAATTTCAAATACTGTTGTTCGATTGTCAGCTACTGGTGCGTCGAGTGCTGCGAATTCTCCTATTGTTCCTATGGGTAAGTCCAAAGTTTTTCTTACAAACTCATGTTTTTCTGAGGTACATAACTGTCATGATCGAACCTTGAAAATGCTTCCCTGGTTTAGGAAAGAGGGTAGGTGTATTGAAATAAAAATGAACCAAAAGTCGAATTTTCGCATGAAAGCCCTGCGGTCTAGGGGGTTTCTCTAGGCGGGGAATCGAATGCACGTATTTCCGAACCATGAAAATGCTTCCCTGATTCAGGGAAGCGCTATTACTCAATATACTCACCCCTTCCGGGCAGCTTTTTTATGGTTCGGAAATACGTGCAATCAATTCCTCGCCTAGAAAAACCCCTAGACCACTGGTTTTCATACGAAAATCCGAATTTTGGTTCATTTTTGTTTCAATACACCCATCCCTCTTTCCTGAACCTTTTTTATTTGATAATTTATCTAAATTACTGTTCGAATTTTAGATAGACCAAATGCTGAAAACTATCTGAGTTTGACGAATACGCTTCGGACATCCGTGAACGAGATTTCACCTGCGATTGTAACAAGGCCGAATGAAGGCTATGCAGGTTTTGGTGATGCCGTGCCGGCAAGTTTCCTCCAAGTGCAATCGAATGCTGTCCTATGGTCTCAACATCATAATACGAATTCATCTTCGAATACAAATTTTCCTCCTCCAACATCCTAATAATATAAATAAGATCTTAAAATTTTTGGCTTTGTTGTTTTTTTTACTGTGTTGTTTTTTTCTAAATTGATTATTGTTGTTAAATTTATTATATATATATTCCTTGTTACTATTCATTTATGCATCTAATGTGTATTTGAAGGCATGTTACAGGGTGCGTAAAAAGTTTCCGTACACTTTGAAATTCACAGAAATTCCCACGAAAATTATATGAAAAAATTTCGGGTTTAAAAATTTTCGACGGTAATTTTATCGAGGAATCTATTGCGCGCAGTTTCAGAGCATGAAAAAATCTACCTGACTCTGATTCAGACAATTTTCGCATTGCAGACGCGAAAATGCTACCCTGATTCAGGAAATGTGGATGTATTGAAATGAAAATCGTCTGAATCAGAGTCAGTTATATTTTTTCATGGTTTGAAAATGCGCACAATCGATTTCTCGCATAAAATTACCCGAAATTTTTTCAAAATTTTTCACGGGAATTTCCGTTAATTTCAAAGTGTAGGGGAACTTTCTATGTACCCTGTAAGATCGTATAAAATCTACATCAAACATGTCTCTAACCATTATTTTTACACGCTTCTACTTTTTTGTAAGAATGACTTGTATTTAACCATAAAATAATATAATAGGCATTTTATTTTTTATTAGATCACGTTTCCATCGAATAATATTTGCTGGCTAAATGATTTTTCGCATACGAATTTTGGCAAAACGGATTTTCCCGCAGACTTTTCACATTCGAATTTTGGCACATTCACTCTAAGGCACCACTGCGTCAGATACTTTTTATGCTGATGTAAGCGTGATTTCGTGCAATCAATCAGTTTAAAATAAAAATGAGTTTCAGAAATGCATAAAAAAACATCTGACGCAGTAGTGTTTTTATAGCGAATGTGGGAAAATTCGAAAAGTCTGTGGGAAAATTCATTTTGTCAAAATTCGTATGCGAAAAATCATAGAGCCTATTTGCTTTCGATTGCTATGAAATTTTATATGAATATAGTTTTTATGAAGTTTAGATAATAATGGCTAGCAGCACTCTGCCAGAGCCGGTTATTGGTGGGGGAGGTGATATGAGTGAAAGTAAGTTTTCGAAAGAATTGTTTTTGTTCTAGGTTTTAGCTATTATGGAACTTGTTCAGCCGACAGTGTGTAAATTAGATGAGCAAATCAAGAATACGAGAAAGAGTCAGCTTCTTTTGGCTAATCAGATTGATGTTTTTTCGAATTGTAAGCTAAGATTTCATCATTTTTATGATTCATTACTAGTAATGCTTCGAAATCTGTTATATGTAACATGTTTTTTGAAATTCAACGAAACTGTTTACACTTATGGGTTACTATTATTGGCCCCGGATTAAGTAACTTTTTTAGCTATCATGTGTAACAAGTTGTTTGGGAAATTTTCGAGAAAAACCAAAATGTTGAGCAAGTTTCAAGGATGTTAAATGTTTTAAACTTGTTAAACATTTTGATTTTTCTCGAAAATTTCTTCTTAAATAACTTGTTACAGGCCACTAATAGCCACCCATAAGTGTAACAAGTTTCGTAGAATTTCAAAAAACATGTAACAGATTTCGAAACATCACTAGTTACTACTATCTTTTTAGTCCTGAAACAAATAGCTGATGACCGTTTAATGATGCCGTATGATTTGGAGTCATATGTAAGCAAAATGGATGAAAGTAGAAAACGAGTGCTTTCTTTATCAACACGCCTGCATAATATCCATGATCGAATGAGTCAAATTCAAAGAGGCTTAGCTCGTGAATCTTTCAAGAAAAAGCAAGAATTGAATAAAACAACAACTGAGAACTCGTAATTTATTCGTCAGAAAATCAATTGTACACATTAAACACAAGTCATGTATAAAATTTCCATGTTTTCTAGCAACTAAAGATGTACAACAATAGTCTTTGCTGCTAAATCATAAATACTACGATTCCTAAAATAGTTTGTTAAACTGATAAAAAGAATAATTGATCACCATGGGAACATATAAAACACTGTGCTGAGAGGGAATAGGAAATTTGTTACCATGTTTTTAATCTGAAACAAGAGTTGGGATCTACTACACAATAGGGGGAGCCACCCACCCACGTGAAAATTTTTTCGACAAATTTTTTTTGGAAATGACCCCTATAGGGGTAAAGAGACATGTGGGGAACCCGAATTTGATACATTTTCGAAGAAAACCTTTCCATGATTCAGGGAAGACGTATTCAAGCGAAAAGTCGTAAAAATGCGATTTTGGTTGTTTTTAGACCAAAATATGTTGATATACAGCTATTCTTGAATCTGAGAAATTCTTATAAATGTCAAATTCAGATTCCCCGTACATTTTTAGATCATTTTAGGCAAAAATTGCATTTTTGCGGCTTTATGCTTCAATACAAAATACGCCATCCCTGAATCAGAGAAGTGTTTTTCGTTTCGAAAATGTCAAATTCGGATTTCCCGCATGTTTTTAACCCTAGAGTTCATTTTCAGAAAAATTCGTTTCCAATTTTTTAGCCGCCCCCACCCCCTATTGTATAGTAGTTCCAAGAGTTGTTATTTTATATTCTTTTTCTTACCATTGAGCGTATCAAGGAGCTATAAAATAGTTAAAGTTAAAAATACATAAACATTAACGCTTACTTCTTAAAATTCACTCGCGCGTTTCTTGTGATAATCACTCGATCTGAAGATCCCGGTATAGTTGTTATATTAACACAAGAAATCACTTGAATACCAACTAAAAAATTTACGTGTAAAAATAAAATTTTTGTATCTACATTACACAATAGGGGCACCCACGTGAAAAAAATTTTTCACGTATGTGACCCTCCATTGTGTGTTAGCTCCCAATTTTTTTAATGGTTTACTTACCTATATACTTTCCTGGAGTACAACCAGCGGGATAATTCATAATCCCATATGAAATACAAACAGCCTGTAAAAACAAATTTTTCTCTGCTTGCAAAATAGAAGCCTTACCTCAAATAGACTAGAAATTAATTTACTGATCTAAAAACAAAGTATTATATTCGACTACCAAATTTTACTTACAATTTCCAAATGAAAAAGTCCTTGAGTTAGATCGATAAACGTTTGAACATCTACATCGTTGGCCAAAATTTTATCATACTGATCTAAGTCACTAAAATAGGAAATATTTTGAAAAGTTCAGTACTACTAAGGATTAGTGACCCCATGTGACTTTTTTCAAACAATTTTTTAGCTTTTTTCTTTGGAAACGACCTAGGTAACTTGATGCGAAAATCGCTTGCGCGCATTGACAAAACATGAAAACGAGTTTTTTCGGAAAATTAGCCATATATACTTCATAAGCATGTGATCCTTGTTAAAAATGTGGCGCATGCTTATGTATGGCTTATTTTCCGAAAAAACACGTTTTCATGTTTTTTCAATGCTCATAATCAATTTCCCCGCATAAACTTGAGAGCTCATTTCCAAAGAAAAAAGCTAAAAATTTTTTTTGGAAAAAATCACGTTAAGTGGGGTCGCTCAGGCACACATGTAGCGGGGGGGGGCAATCCGGACAATTGCCCCTGTGAGGAAAAATTTTGAAAAAAATCATAAGGGTACCCCCTTATGTTTTTGTTCAAGCTGTGGATTTTGGTAAAAATTTTGAAGTTTGAAAAAACACAGGTGGATTTTGGACTTTGGGTCATTGCCCCCCTCCCTCCCATCAGGAAATCCTGGGTCGCTAATTCTTAGTACAGTAAACGCTCGATAATCGGGCATCCCTTTAATCGGCCCCCCTCAAAAATTCGATAATCGCCCCCCTCCCTATAGGGTGGCCCGATTATCGAACGTTTATTGTAGTACCAAAAGTTCCTTACATTAATTCGATTTCGATTAAGAAATAAACAATAAACATTTTCCAAACGAACAAAATAGAAAAGTCCAACAATTCGGCAATAATTCTTCGCATAAATGATGGTATTACATACTGTTGGGTGATCGTAGTTTGCGTTGGCGTAATATCTATCCTTAACCATCTTCTGATTCCAAATCTTTGGAGCGGTGGTCCCTCATTTTGATTATTGATAGGCTGAAATTGCAAAGAAGAAGACGAAGCTTGAATTTGCTGATGATAAAGGCTTTGCATCATAGCCATTTGTTGACCCATCATCCAACATTGTGAAGCTGTTACCCAATTCCGAACTGCTTCTGCATAAGCTTTTGCACTTCCATAATCTCTGTGCTCCATAGTCTAAAAACAATGGTTGTTAAAGTTCCATAACAAATGGCAATTCTGTTTTTTGGGCAAATACATAATAACGGGATGGAATGATCGTTCAAATAACACAAAAACGGGATGAACANTAAAAACAATGGTTGTTAAAGTTCCATAACAAATGGCAATTCTGTTTTTTGGGCAAATACATAATAACGGGATGGAACGATCGTTCAAATAACACAAAAACGGGATGAACAAAAACGGAACGATTTCAGATCTCTTTTCACAAAACCCCGTAACTTTTCATGATGAGGTTTTCAGGAAAAGTGATGTACTACAAAGTTGTTCCCCATAAAATTTAGAACAACTTTGTAGAACATCACTTTCCCGTAAAACCTTGCCATAAAAAGTTACGGAGTTTTGTGAAAATTTTTTGTGAGAATGTGAGAATCGCCATTGTAAAAAAAGTTGTGAGAATTTGACCATAACTGCGAGGAAACGCCTAGTGCCATAGCAGCTCCGTGAACTCTGTCAGGCGTGTCTGGAACGAACTCTCGGCCGAAGTCGCTACGACCCAAGATCTGCGCCAGTCCAAGCGACTGATACGAAGCCCAGAAGACTATGCGGCCAATAAGGAATGTGATAAGAAAAGTGGAATACAATTTGTGATACTTGTACAGGATAGGACTGCCTTGTTATATTTTATTGAGCTATATTTCTGTGTTATATCTACATACAGGGGGCAGAGAAGTCCTGGTAAAGGATGTACGAAGTCCTGGCATGGGATGCAAAAAGTTTTGTTCATGTATGCAAAAAGTCCTGGCATAGAATGCAATAAGTCCTGACAAGTTTCCAATAAAAAATCTGCAACTTGAATCAACCAAAAACAGCCGAAACACGGCATTTTCTTGTGTGTCATCGATTTTTTCACACGCTCCAACGCCTTTTTCTTGCGCAAATATTCATTTTCATATGAAATTTTGGTTTTTTTTCATTTTTGAGCTTGTTTTCGACTCTTTTTGCAACAAAATCGTTGACACGCGGGAAAAAGACGTTGGCGCGTGTGAAAAAGCCGATGGCATACGAGAAAATGCCGTTGACACGTCAGAAAAATGTCAGATTTTGTGCAAAAATCTTCAGAAATTGTTCAAAAATGAAAAATTTTACAAAATCTTGCAAGAAAATTATGTTTTTGTGCAAAAACTGCGTTGGCGCATGATAAAAATCGTTGGCGTACGCCAACGATCGTTGGTTTACGGTATGCGCCAACGACTTACTTGTTGCTTACAGTGTTTTTTGCGTGCGCCAACGGCTTATGAGCACCCTCTAAACGTAAAATATGTAAATGAATAGCTGCACAACACGACTGACGATGCATAAATTTTTTTTTCTAAAATTAAAAATAACCTTCCAAAAAAGTTTTAATACTAAAGCGATTGTTGATGAATGATAAAATGCATTAGTTAAAAATTTGATTTTGTTTTAAATATCTGTTGAAGAAAGCTTTCTTTCATTTATTAATTTTACAATTTCACTCTTTTTTTAGCAAATTGATTAAAATAATGCAAGAAGGCAGCACTCCTAATTCTTCATCGAATACTAACGAAAATCAGGTATGTGTTTTTAGCACTTGTATATTTGACGCCTCACTTCAGTTCCTGTTTTGTAATATTTTATCCGGGGAAGAAAGTTAGAGGGGACTTATAACAAAAGTTAGGAGAGGAAGAGGAATTACTGACCGTCAAAAGTTAGGGGAATTTCTTAAAAAATTTTATTTACGTCTAAGCACACTCTATTGAGCAGGGATGTCAAGTCCAGAAGAATGGAAATAAGGAAATTTTTTGAAAAATAGGTAAAAAAGGACTTCTTTAATAAAATCATAAAAAAGATTCCCCTCTAACTTTTGTCAAAAGTTCCCTAACTTTCTTTTCCCCGCTCTATAGGTTTGAGAGGGCAAGTGTATAAAAATGTTTTCATTATGTCTCTGTTTTAGAATGTAAACTCTAACTCGTTGCCCGCCAATAATCAGTTACAAAATCCTTCAACCAATACCGACCAGCAGGCTCAACGCGTTGGCTCATTGGCGACTGCGTCACTTCCTGGACGTGAGGTATGTTTTTCTTTTCAATATTAACCCATTTTTGATGACTGGGTCATATATGGTACACCACAAAGAAATGGTTAAAGTCGAGATTTTCTCACAAAATGTGAAAAATGATGAAAAGATGAATGAAAAAAGATTTGATTTAAAAATCTTAGTACCACTGGGAGATTTTAACAAAACAAAAATTTAGACAAATACAGTGAGCCAAAAAATCGTACTTACAAATTAGGTTTTTCGAAAAACCTTGAAAGCGTTTTCAAGGTTTTTCGATGCATAAAATTTATTTCTCGCATGAAAATACCCCTGTAAGTATTTTTGAAAATTTTTACCGAAAAACGCAAAAGTACGGTTTTTTGGCTCATCTTGTACAACAAGTTTGGTTTCTGATTCAACTTCATACAACCTTAATTTTGCAATGACGCATTTTTTTATAGCAATACAGCGCTCCTAATTATACACTGCAGAATACATTGGTGGGCCATAACAAAGCTATTGCATCTATAAAGTTCAATAATGAAGGAAATTTGCTTGCAAGTGCCAGCGCTGACAAATCCATTCGTCTGTGGAGCACGTTTGACGGGAAAATTGAGAAAACTATTACTGGACACAAATTGGGTATTTCTGATATTAGTTGGTTAGTATTTTAGTTTTGCACTTTTTTTCACAGTAATTGTGTAGGTCAAATGATAGTAAAACGATTGTGAGCTGTTCTGATGACAAAACGCTGAAACTGTTTGATGTACCCACGGTAGGTAGCACAGGTGTCCAAACAGGGGAAGAGTCCCCCCCCCTAGCCCATCCGGCAAAAAGGCTAAAAATAGAAACCAACCCGGCATTTTTGAAAAAATCATCTTGATCTTTCCCTTATTTTTTTCAATTTTTGTTTTTGCCCAAAAATTTTTCAACAAAAAATATAGGGGGAACCAAGGTAAATATTTCACTTTTTGATGACCCAACCCAGCATCAGACCTCCATCTCCACGTCTGTTTGGAAAATTTTTTGACAAATACTAGTTTTTAATCTAAAAATGCTCAAATTTTTCACTTTTTGGGGACCCAACCCAGCATCAGACCCCTCATCTCTGTTTGGATACCTATGGTAGGTATTGTTGTATCTTTAAATGACTTTATTTCATAATTTAGGCTAAATGCTTGAAAACGTTAAAAGGGTAAGATTTTTTTTGGAAATTTTTCCAAGCGCAATTTTTTTATAGACATACGAACTATGTGTTTTGCTGCAATTTCAATCCGCAATCGAGTTTGATCGTTTCCGGCTCTTTCGACGAAAGTGTCAAAGTTTGGGATGTGAAAAGTGGAACTTGTACGAAGACTCTTCCAGCGCATTCTGATCCAGTTTCCGCCGTTGCTTTTAATAGAGACGGAACTTTGATTGCTTCTTCTAGTTACGACGGACTTGTTCGCATCTGGGACACCGCAAATGGTCAATGTGTTAAAACATTAGTAGGTAAGAGTTATAGTGTATATCATGCAAGGTGATTTTTCTGTAGATTATACAAAGTGTTCCACAAAAAGCCGCCATTTGGTCATTTTTTGGCGAAAATTTTTTTCTCTAAAATGACTCATGGGTATTTTTATGCGAGAAATTGATTACGAGTATCGAAAAATCTTGAAAATGCCTCCCAGACCAGGAAATATTCAATTTTCATATTTTTTCAGTTATTTTTGGCAGGAATCCCTATTTGAAAATTCATCATCTGGAATTGACCCCTCTAGGGGTAATTTTATGCGAGGAATCCTAATTTCACATGGAAATTTCAAAATCTGACGCGATTTTTTTTTCTTTTCCCGATAGAATAAAAAAAAATAAAAACCAGTTTTTATCCGATCTCTTTTGATAATAGTAAAAAACAAATTAGTTTTCCCGAAAATTAGACCTTTGGGGCAATATCTTTGGTCTCTACTGTACCATATTGACTTTTAGATGATGACAATCCACCGGTCTCTTTTGTGAAGTTTTCTCCGAATGGCAAATATATTTTGGCAGCGACGTTGGATAGTCAGCTGAAACTATGGGATTTCAATAAGGGCAAAAGTTTGAAAGTCTACACCGGCCACACAAATGAGAAGTATTGCATATTCGCCAATTTTTCTGTTACGGGTGGAAAAGTAAGCGGTTGTATTTGTTTAATAATGCATTCAACTCATTTTTAGTGGATCGTAAGCGGTAGCGAGGACAACAAAGTTTATATTTGGAACTTACAATCGAGAGAAATTGTCCAGAAGCTTGAGGGCCATGAAGGTTTGCTTTTAGAGAAGTTGGAGCTACTACACAATAGGAGAGGGAGCCATCCACGTGAAAAAAAATTTTTTCTGGAATTTTCTAGAAATGACACCTTGAGGAATCCGAATTTGATACATTTTCGAAGCGAAAAAACACTTTCTTGATCCAGGGAAGACCTATATATTGAAACGAAAAGTCGCAAAAATTTTATTTTTACGACTTTTTGCTTCAATACACAATACGCCTTCCCTGAATCAAGGAAGTGTTTTTTCGCTTCGAAATTGTCAACTTCGGATTCTTCGCATTTTTTACCCCTAGAGGTGTCATTTTTAGAAAATTACAGAAAAAATTTTTGCGTGGCCCTCCCTATTGTGTAATAGCTCCGAGAAGTTTTCAGACTAAGTTTTTTTAGATATTGTGCTTTGTACTGATTGCCACCCAACTACGAATATGATTGCATCTGCGGCTCTTGAAAATGATCGAACTATCAAGCTATGGGTTAGCGATTATTGATTTTATAAGAAGCTAATGTTTTAAGCATGCATTTAAATATCATATAGTTATAATTTTGTGAACGTATTTTAATCTTTATAGACATGTATTTTACTATTATTTAATCTGATGGATCTGGGAAATTTGCTAACAAAAAAGTAAAAACTGGCCAATACTTTATAGATATTCGATCATGAATACCTTTTCAATCAAGCATAAATTTTTTCAATTATTTCAAATGTTGAGTAATTTTCAAATTTTTTGATATTTTCAATTTTCCTATTATCCTTTTTTGAAGCAGAAAAAGCAACTTTTTGAAATTTTACGCTCAATAACATGTTGGCAATATTCTTAGAGAAATCGGGATCTACTACACAATAGGGTGGGGGCATACACGTGAAATTTTTTTCTGAAAATGACCCCTCAAAGGGGTAAAAACATGCGGTGACTCCGACTTTGACATTTTCGAAGCGAACAACGCTTCCTTGATTCAGGGAAGGCATATTGTGTATTGAAGCGAAAAGTGGCAAAAATGCTATTTTTGTCTAAAAACAACTCTTTTTGGGAGTAAAAATGTGTGGGGAATCCGAATTTAACATTTAAAAATTGCAAAAAAGCTGTATATCGACATGAAAATTATTTGTTAATTAGATTAAATCATTGATTAACTATAATATTGCAAAAAGTTTGAGCTTTGAAGTTGTTTTTAGACCAAAATATGTTATTTTTCGCGTCGATATACAGCTTTTCTTGAATCTGAAGAATTTTATAAATGTCAAGTTCGAATTCTCCGTACATTTTTACCCCCAAAAGTGGTCGAATCAAGGAAGTGTCTTTCTCTTCGAAAGTGTTAAATTCAGATTTTCCGCATTTTTTATCATTAGAGGTGTCATTTCTAAAAAATTCCAGAAAAATTTTTTCACATGGGTGGCATTCCCATTGTGTAGTAGCTCCAGAAATCGGCACTAATCGACTTTAGAGGACCCACTCAATGATAGTTGAAAATTTTCCAAAAAAGTTTTGATTGTCGGGACTCCTTGTCTATGTATGAATGCGTTTTTTGGATTCACCGCATAAAATTACCCCTATAGGAAGTCATTTTCCGAAATTTTCAACTATCGTTGAGTGGGTCCTCTAAAGTCGGTTAGTATCGAGAAATATTAATTGTGAATCGTATATTGTCTCTTTCGCTTAAATATTGTAATATCATTTGATAATAATTTTCCTGCTATTTGCTTGTTTTATGTCATTCCTTAATTGGAAATGTCAATATGAAGAGGAGTTGTAATTACAGGGTATCTAAAAAACCAGATTTTTGGGCATTTTTTTCAAGTTTTAATTTTCACCAAAATAACCTCATATGGGATTTTCTCTAGGAAAGAAATCGATTGCGCGCATTGTCGGATCTTGAAAACGCTTCCTTGTATTAGCATATTTTCGCTTTAATATACATATCTCTTCCATGAATCAGGGTCAAAGAAGCGTTTTCAAGGTTCGGAAATGCGCGCAATCGTTTCTTCGCACAGAAAAACCCCTATAGGATTTTTGTGAAAAATTTAAAAACTTGAAAAAAATCGCAAAAATCCAGGAGTTTTTTCGGACACCTTGTATATAGTTCTGAATCTCACATAAAATGATATAAATTTAAGGGAATAAAAAAGACATCTTTAACCTTGATCACTCAACATTTTATTTTGTATCGATTACAGGATGAGTAAAAAAGTCGTACTTTTGCGTTTTTTGGTGAAAAAGTTGCAAAATTTTTTTCAAAAATCACCTATAAGGGGTATTTTCATGCGATTTTTGAAAATTTTTTGCCAAAAAACGCAAAGGTACCATTTTTTTGCTCACCCTGTACTTTTTGATAAATTTTTCATTAAATTTGATATACCTCTAATGTTGTATTTCATACATGGGCAAGGGGGAGGGAGCTCCGGGTGAGGAGATCCTTGGCAACCAAAAAAAGGTCGCCAAAGGAAAAAATGTTTGGAGTCCATAAAAACAGCGCCACAGGAGAAAATTTTTTTGAAAAATGCACGTTTTAAGCTGAAACATGCTCACGAAAAGAAGAAAAATGACTTGAAAATGTTGCAAAAAATTGCTGCAGGGGGTTTCCTCATCAAAAAATGACTAAAAATGGCATTTTTAGTTTAAAAAATTGCATTTTTGATCAAAAATGTTTTTTGACGATTTTTCCCACCAATCCCCCATTTTCGGGCCCTCGCTGCTCCTGGGGGTCGTAATTACGACCCCCTATCCATGTATGGTTAGGGAGACTCTCCTTGCCCCTGTATGTTGTATTTAATTTTGATGATAAACTTGAAATGATAGCGAATACAAAGTTCATTCAACACGATTTCCCATTCGCATATTACATAACATTTAACCGTGTATAATGATTGTGACACATGAGTTTTATCTATGTTATAAAGTAGACAAGTTGAAAAGTGTGACCATAACGGCAATCGATCGCACGGATGATATTGGACGAAAAACATTTTTTGTACATATACACACACGAGTAAAACACGTTTTCGCATTCATTTTCAATTTTCGTTGATGTTGTACATAACCTTTTAAGTCGAAATTTTTTTGGCTACCACGAAACTTTTTATTGAATCAGGCAACGTGTACATTGAAACGAAAAGAAACATGGATATGCTTTTTGGATGCATCCCTTCGTGGTCGTTAATACTAATCCTTATTTCCCGCCATACGACCACGCAGGATGCATCAAAAAAGCTATATAAGGATCCATGTTTCTCTTCGTTTCAATGTACACGTTGCCTGATTCAATAAAAAGTTCCGTGGTAGCCAAAACATAATTTTCTACTATAGATTCAAATAGAAACTTTGTGTGATCATGAAAACTACAGCAGAAGCTATTCGTTATTTGCTCGATGCAAAATCTTCAGATGAACCTCTCAGATCTATTGGAAATTTTATTGATGGAAAATTTGTTGACGCTGAACGACAAATGGAGTCTGAAGAGCCGGCAACTGGTGAAATCTGGTTAAAAATTCCCCGTTCTGGTCAAGCTGACGTTGATAAGGCAGTTGACGCGGCATATCAAGCTTTCAATAGGTTGAATTTCGAGTTCTCTAACTGTACTAATGGCTTAATAGCTATTTGGATGCATCCCTGCGTGGTCGTTAATTAGTACTCCATACGACCACGCAGGGATGCATCAAAAAAGCTATACAAGGATTCACGTTTCTTTTCTTTAGCTGGTCCGAAACTTCTGTTTCTTACCGTTCAAAACTGCTGAATAAAGTCGCTGATATCGTCGAAGCCAATCTGGATGATATTGCTCGGCTGGAATCCCGCGACCAAGGGAAAACCTTCCAAATGGCCAAATCCGTGGAAGTTCCACGTTGTGTGCATAACTTCCGGACTTTCGCCACGGCTATTCTCCACCACACTTCGCCATCTATTATGCAACAAGATCCCGTACAAGCAATCAATTTCGTCAAGAATGATCCCATCGGGGTGGCTGGGCTCATCAGTCCTTGGAATCTACCGCTTTATCTAATCAGTTTCAAATTGGCACCAGCACTCGCGTGCGGCAATACGGTTGTGGCTAAGCCGAGCGAGATGACTTCCGCGACAGCTTGGGTGTTGATGCATGCGTTTGTGGAAGCTGGTTATTCTTTCTTTTAGTGCGTTTTTTAAATTTTTCGTGTTTAGGGTTCCCACCAGGTGTTGTAAATATGGTCATTGGTACTGGGCCAGAAGCTGGTAAAGAATTTTAGCTTGACAAAATAAGGCTGTTCGCTAAGCTTCCCGATCAGCTGGTCGAGGAGCTAAACGAGGTCGAGACGCTAAACGCCTCGACTTGCGTCTCAAATTCGTGATTTAAGTCGAGACGGCGTCTCGACCTTGTTTAAATTAGTTGAAGTATTGACACGAAAACCCTGAATCCGAGTTTTCGTTTCAATAACTCAAAGCAATTCTCAAATTGTTTCAATTTGGTGTCGTTTGGTTCGTCTCGTCGAGCTATAAAGAATGCCGTCTTTGTTTTTATGAAATACATCCAATAATTAAGCGTATTGTAAAAAATGAAAAATTCAGGGTTTTCGTGTCAATACTCCAACTAATTCAAACGAGGTCAAGACGCCGTCTCGACTTGAGTCACGAATTCGAGACACAAGTCGAGATGGCGTCTCGACTTCGTTTGAATTAGTTGGAGTATTGACACGACAACCCTGAATTTTTCACGCTTAATTATTGGATTTATTTTAAAAAAAAACAAAGACGGCATTCTTTATAGCTCGACGAGACGAACAAATCGACACCAAATTAATCCAAGTTGAGAATTGTTTTGAGTTATTGAAACGAAAACTCGAATTCAGGGTTTTCGTGTCAATACTCCAACTAATTCAAATGAGGTCGAGACGCCATCTCGACTTGAGTCACGAATTCGAGACGTTTAGCGTCTCGACCTCGTTTGAATTAGTTAGAGTATTGACACGAAAACCCTGAATTTTTCACTGGTCGAGACATTTAGCGCGCAACCTAAGAAAATTTTAGGAGAACCACTGGTGTTACATCCAAAAGTGCCGGTGATTAGTTTTACTGGGAGCACATTCGTTGGCAAACGGATAGCTACATTAGCCGGGCAATTTAATAAGAAAGTTTCTCTAGAAATGGGTGGAAAAAATCCCGGTAATCAAATTTTGTTGAATTTGTAAAAAATAAAAAATTTTCAGGCATTGTTTTTCCATCAGTTGATTTCAATGAAGTCATACCTTCGCTTGTTCGGTATTTTTAGTTTCTTTTTTGTTGCAGCATTTGATTTAGTTCCTCTTTTGCCAATCAAGGAGAAATCTGTTTATGTACTAGCAGACTGTATGTTCATAAGGGTATTTTCAAATCGTTCGTAGAAAAATATGTGGAAGAAACGAAAAAGGTAGATTATCATTCAATCAGGAGGCCTATTGCACAAAATGTGCAAAAATAATTGGACCCAGGTGGGATTTGAACTTGCTACACTGAATGAAAGTCTAGGACGCTACCAACTGCGCCACGAAGGCTTCCGTTATCAATCTCTAACTTTTCAGTTGTTTAGTGCATTTTTGGTGCAACTTTGCAGTTTTCATTTTGCGCACTAGGCCCAAGGATAAATGTAAAAGAACTATTTTTAGTGGACGATTGGTGACCCAACAGACAATACTATTCAAGTTGGTGCGTTGGTATCCAAAGCACATTTTGATAAGGTATATTTTGGATCATAGCTAACAGAAATCTTTTTTAACGCTCGTTTAGGTATCCTCTTACGTAGAACTTGCAAAGAAAGAGAGTTGTGAAATTTTATGTGGTGAAGTGTCACCAGAAATTGGCGGTCGCTGCTCCAAAGGCTATTTTATCAGCCCAACTGTTATTCTTGGTGCAAAAGATGAGAGCCGCCTTTTGAAAGGTTGATTCCAATTTTGACTACTAAAAGAAAGAATTTAGAAGAAATTTTTGGCCCCGTCGTTTGTATTGTTCCTTTCGAAACCTCTGAGGTAAAAGATTAGGAATTTATACTGCCCAGGGAAAGTAATCGTGGAGAAAGTCAACCGAGCCTTTTAGGAAGTAATCGAGCGTGCTAATAACGTTCCATATGGCTTATCAGCTTCAGTTTGGTCAAAGAATGTTGACGAGATAACCAAGGTTTCTAGCAAGCTACGAGTTGGTACAGTTTGGTGCAATTGCTGGCTGGTTAGTATACAAGAGTAGCGCAATTTTTCGGTTTTCACCAGAAGGACTATATTATATCCTAAAACATTAAACACGCTATGTTTGTCTGTCTGTTTATCTGTTTGTGCTATCTCCGTCAGCTTAAGTCCAATTCCGTCATGGCCTATACCAATCGATAGGGCTCGGCGAGAGAAGAAAAATGACACCAAAATCATGGGGGTACCTTTCAAGGAAAATTTTTTAGCCCCATATCATGTTTTAACGTAAGATTATAATGCAGTGTAAGAATTTACCCCTTATGGCCGAGTGGCTAAGGCTCTCGGCTTATATAAATTGCTTGCAGGTTCGATCCCCATCAGAAGCCGAAGGTTTTTGCCCAAAAAATTGTTTTCTGGTAAAAATCGAGAATTTGTGAATGATATTTTTACATCAAGCTGTATTATGACCTTTTAGGTACGTGAACTGAACATGCCTTTTGGCGGCACAAAGGATTCTGGAAATGGACGAGACGGCACAGTTGACTCGCTTCAATTCTATACTGAACCGAAAACAATTTGCATCAAAATGTCATAAATTTATTGGGTTAGAATAAAACTAATATTTTGTTTTTTTCATAATATTGTACAGGGCACGTGCCAAACATGGTAATAGCCCCTCTTAATGTTATGCAGCTGTGGTCGTGCACAACCAGGATGCGCATCTAGGCCTTAGGCTTAAACCTTAGGTCTTAGACTTAGGCATGGGCTTTTTACCATTATGCATTATAATACACATGCGCACAATGCTTGAAAATTAAAAAACTTGAAAATTTGTGAAAAAACCGCAAAATTCTCATTTTTTAATCACCCTGTAGTATACATCTCAAACATTTCATCTTCTTATTTGATTGATCGTTGGTCTTTGAGTTGGAGAGAGAGCTTTCAATGCACATAGTTATAGTGTAAAAAATTGACCAAAGATTATTAATGATGTGAAAAAAATTGCCTAATATTTTTTGCATGATTATATTTCTTGATTTGTTTTCATCTAGAAATCAAAAAAGCTTTGTTTTGTATTTTTTTAAATCTTCTTGCACTCTAGCTTACATCACCACTGAACTTTTGAACGTACTTCGAGCATTTATTTTTAAAGGAAAGAGGAATTTTTACTGAACATTTTTTGTTTTTACAGCACCCCTTGAAAGTTTAAAAGCCGATTTTTCTAAGGATCGACCCTTGAGAGGTACCTTTTGCAAAAAGTCTTCTGTGTGGTCTGGAAACTTATTTTTCCATTATATTTAGTTATTCTAATTAAGAAAATAGCAAAATTTCGTTTGATTTCAATATTCGATATTTGTACAGCGCTATTAGTCACTTTTTTCATAGTTTTTCTTGGTAGTTCCTATAAATACGCTGATATCTCAAAAACTATAAATGCTAGAGCTATGATCTTGGGTATTCTGGAATGCTAAGATAACGAGCAAAATTTTTTATAAAGACATTATGGCATGTTTTTCGATAAGAAAAAAAGTTACAGCATGATTTGTGGGAAAAAACCAATTTTTTTTACCCCCCAAATGTTGTATATTGACCACGTACTCTGGTAATATGGACCCAGGCCTGCCATTAAAAACGGTTTCTAATACTTTCGCCTATGGCCTTTCCAAAAAACAATTGCTCAAAGAAAATGGATTTACCGATTTTTCGGAAATGAGTTTTGAAGTTGGTCAAATTGGCCAAGTCCAAGACCGTAGCGTTATATGAGTGTTGCTACAAAAAATGTTGATATCTCAAAAACTATAAATGCTAGCGCTATGATCTTGGGCATTCTGGAATGCTAAGAGAACGAGCAAAATTTTTTGTACAGACACTATGGTATGTTTTTTGGATAGGAAAAAAATTACAGCATGACTTGTGAGAAAAAACCATGTTTGTTTACCCCCCAAATGTTGTATATTGACCACGTACTCTGGTAATATGGACCCAGGCCTGCCATTAAAAACGGTTTCTAATACTTTCGCCTATGGCCTTTCCAAAAAACAATTGCTCAAAGAAAATGGATTTACCGATTTTTTGGAAATGAGCTTTGAAGTTGGTCAAATTGACCAAGTCCAAAACCGTAGCGTTATATGAGTGTGTCTATAAAAATGTCATTATCTCAAAAACTATAAATGCTAGCGCTATGATCTTGGGCATTCTGGAATGCTAAGAGAGCGATAGATAATTTTTAGGGCCAATTGGAAGCTCCCGTGGGAACAAAGTTTTTTTCTAGAGACATATCTTTGAATTTTTGACCTCTCAGAGAACAGGATTTTTGTGCATTTCCATTGTAAAACCTAAGTTTTCGACCACTTTTTCTACAACATAAACCCTTACACCGAATACAAAAGTTGTTCCCGTGTCTCCAGCTTTCCAACGACACTGAGATCATCGAAATTGGATTTAACCATCAAGAATTATACTCAAAATACTAAAGTGTAAAAAACACTTGTAACGTTCAACATTTTTTCATAGCCAGAAAAAAGTCCCGGGCGAGACGAGATTTGACCCAGGACCAAATCTAAAACAAAGCAGGGGTGTTGTAGATAATTTGTAGGACCTACCGGAGAAATGCGTCGAAGCAAAATTTTTTTCTAGAGTCATTTCTTTACATTTTTGACCCCTCAGGAGAACCGGATTTTTGTATATTTCCATTGTAAAACCTAAGTTTTTGACCACTTTTTCCACAACATGAACCCTTACACCCAATATAAAAGTTATAGCCTGCATCTCTAGCTTTCCATCAACACCGAGATCATCGAAATTGGATTTAACCATCAAGAAAAAGTGGTCGAAAACTTAGGTTTTACAATGGAAATGCACAAAAATCCTGTTCTCTGAGAGGTCAAAAATTCAAAGATATGTCTCTAGAAAAAAAATTTGTTCCCACGGGAGCTTCCAATTGGCCCTAAAAACTCTTAGCATTCCAGAATGCCCAAGATCATAGCTCTAGCATTTATAGTTTTTGAGATATCAGCGTATTTATAGGAACTACCAAGAAAAACTATGAAAAAAGTGACTAATAGCGCTGTACAAATATCGAATATTGAAATCAAACGAAATTTTGCTATTTTCTTAATTAGAATAACTAAATATAATGGAAAAATAAGTTTCCAGACCACACAGAAGACTTTTTGCAAAAGGTACCTATGGTGGGTTGACCAAGGGTCGATTCTTACAAAAATTGGCTTTTAACCCTTTCGAGATAGTTGCATTTGAAATTTTGCTCAAAATTTTCAAACGTGATTGTTTATCGAAGCGAAAGGGATTGACCCCAATTGTGTGGTCAATAAAAGTCTGTTTCTTGAAACGATTTATCAAGTATTATAAAAAACAACCTTCGTCATCTTTTTATAGCTCTATAAGACGAATAAAATGACACAAAAATTATCCAATTTGAACATTATTTTGGGTTATTGAAACGAAAATTCTGATTCATGTTTTCGTTTCAATAACCCAAAACCATTTTCAAATTTGATCATTTATGTCATTTTATTCCTCTCAAAGTGCTATAAAAAGATGACGAAGGTTGTTTTTTTTATAATATTTGACAAATCGTTTCAATAAACAGACTTTTAAACAAGATTGGGGCTAAATCCCTTTCGCTTCGATACACAATCATATTTGAAAATTTGGAACAAAATTTCAAATGCAACTATCTCAAAAGGGTTAAACTTTCAAGGGGTGCCGTAAAAGCAAAAAATGATCAGTAAAAATTCTTCTTTCTTTTAAAAATAAATTCTCGAGGTTCGTCAAAAAAGTTTAGTGGTCCTTTAATCATGAAGCAATTAGAGTATGAGATAGAGATAAATCCATCTAAATCCTATTGGAGTGAAATATTTCGTTTGGTAGGTTAACAAAAATGTTTGGAAAAAAAAGTTGCCATTTTTGTTGATATTCGGAAAGTTCACGAAAAATAAAGCATTTTTTGTTTTTACGGCATGTTCTGAATCGTTGTAGTTTTCGAGATAATTGAATTTGAAATTGCATGTTTTCGTTGTAATACACAAACTTTTTTGAATTTTTTGTGGAAAAATCGATTTTTGCATCAATTTTTTAAATTTTCATAAAATGAACATTGTAGCAATTTTTTTATATCTAAATGAGACGAACAAAATGACACGAAAATTATCCAATTTGAAGATTGTTTTGGATTATTGAAACGAAAATTCTGATTCATGTTTTCGTTTCAATAACCCAAAACGATTTGGATAATTTTGGTGTCATTTTGTTCGTCTCATTTAGCTATAAAAAATTGCTACAATGTTCATTTTATGAAAATTTAAAAAATTGATGCAAAATTGATTTAAAAATTCAAAAAAGTTTGTGTATTACAACGAAAACATGCAATTTCAAACTCAATTTTCTCGAAAACTACAACAATTAAGAACATGCCGTAAAAACAAAAAATACTCCATTTTTCATGAACTTTCCGAATATCAACAAAAATTAGCAACTTTTTTCCTACTGGTCGTTTAAAGGTGATCGAAGAAAAATGGTTCAATACACCAAATGATTATCAAATTTGGCTTAAGGGCTTTTCGAAAGAACAATTTCAACTTTTTGTAGCTATTGAAAAGGGTATATTTGGCGTTGCATTTTTTAGGATACGGAATATTCATTAGGACAAGTATTTCATGTTGTCCTAATTCCAGTTTCAATCGCTTCAATAAACACGATTTTATTGAAATTCAGGCAACGTTTATTGCATAAGTCAGGACAGATGTCCTAATTCTTGTCCTAATGAAATAGGTCGTATTCTTACTTAGAGAACGGCAACAGTTGATGGTGCGATTTCACAAAACCTCGAGTATATTCAATGCAAAAACTTTAAGCTAGATATCGGGATTGAACCTGGGACAGCAAAATATAAGCTGGAAACATAGCCACTAAGCCAATATAGCCTCTAGATACCTCTTTCACACTTTGGATATTGTATAGCATATTGTTTTTGCACACCATCAACTATTGCCGTTCTCTTGTTAGTAATAAAAAATTTTTACACCTTTTATAGGCACTGGAAACTTTATCGGATCTGTCACTTTGACTACGCATGAATTAGTTAATGGAGAAAAAATTAGGTTTTTATCCAATATTTGGTTTTATAAATACTGCATAGTTTTTAGTTGCGTGGGAACATTTATTCTTGATCCGGAATTTCGAGGACAGGGTATTGGATTAACGTTGTTCAATGAAGCTCTGAAGCATGGAGCGACCAATAAAACTCTTGTAGCTGGTACATTTTTCAAAATTTTATTATGTAACTAAAATTTTTTCCAACAAACAAGTTTGAACATTGAAACGAAGTCCTTCATTACAATTCTTTTTAAAGAACCAGTCTACTTTTGGGGAGTTGATTTCATGTGAAGAGCATAAAATTTAGAGCATTTTTTTCTTTTACGGCACCACTTGAAAATCTAACGATGAAAAGTTATGAGCGAAACAAAGTTGCGAAAAAAATTTTTCAAACAAGTTTGAATATTGAAACGAATTGCCTGTATCTGAAGTTAATTTTTGAATTTGCTCAAAATTTTAAAAATGTTTAGGTATTAATAAAAAAAAGTAAATACAGCATTTTTTCTAAAAATCGAGACGAACAAAATGACACAAAATTATCCAATTTGAACATTGTTTTGTGTTATTGAAACGAAAACGCTGATTCATGTTTTCGTTTCAATAACCCAAAATAGTGCTCAAATTCGATCATTTTGGTGTCATTTTATTCGTCTCGATTTTTAGAAAAAATGCTGTATTTATTTTTTAATTTAAAAAATTTTAAGCAAATTGAAAAATGAATTTCATGCGCAGGCTCTTCGTTTCAATATTCAAACTTGTTTGAAAAATTTTTTCGCAACTTTGTTTCGCTCATAACTTTTCACCGTTAGATTTTTAAATAGTGCCGTAAAAGAGAAAAAAAACGCTCCAAATAATGTGCTCTTTCATATGGAATCAACTTCCCAAAAGTAGACTAGTCTTTTAAGTACCATCAATGTCTGATAAATATGCTTCCAAATTTGGCTTTAATGTAATTGGCACCAAAATCATAGACTATTATGCAAAATGTTCGGCATTAAAGCCTAGCAGTCTTATCACAGATTCGAGCTTGAAGATTAAAGACCCTGACGAAGTTGGATGGGATAAAATTGATGCTTACGATCGCTCTATAACTGGAATGTGTTTTCGGGGGGACTTTCTTCGCGAATTCTTTTCACAACCTGGTGCCTATAACAAAGTAATACGCATAATTTCATTTTTTGAGAGGATAAAATTTTAGGTGGTTTTGAATGAAAATAATGACATAGTGGGATATTGCAATATTCGAACAGGACCTGATAATATACTTTCAATTGGCCCATTTTATGCTAATAGCGTGGTAAGATTTTTTAAAGGACCAATCCGAAAAAATTGCTCCTCTCTGTTGATTTTCGGAAATGTCATGAAAAATGGAGTATTTTTTGTTTTTGAAGTAAAATCTGAATCGCTCACGTTTTCGAGATAACTGCGTGTGAAGTATACGATTTTTGAAATTTATTTATTACCACGAAAACATGCACCTGAATGTTTCTACAATAATTTTTAACTTGCATCAATTAAAAGTTGATTATCGAAGCGATTATTCCAAATTATCTAATTAATCGCTCCAATAAACAACTTTTAATTGATTCAAGTTAAAAATTCATGCAGAAACTTTTAGGCGCATGATTTCGTTGTAATAAACAAAATTTCAAAAATCGCCAACTTCGCATGTATTATTTCAAAAATGAGGCACATGGACAGTTCTCGTGTTTCACAAAAGTTACGGACACTTCGCATGAACACTTCTCACGGACACTTTCTCATGCACACTTCTCACGAAGATTTTTTCACGGACACTTCTCACGAGGAGACTTCTCACGGGACACTTCTCTCAATTCCGAATTACAACATGCAGACAAATCGTTGTAATATACAAAACAGTTCAAATTTGATTCAAGCGAAAGGAGAAACTTGAATCAATCAAATGTTGAGTAATGGCACGAAATATCAAACTTCATAAAATTTAAATGTCCTCGTAAGAAGTGTCCTCATGAGAAGTGTCCCGTGAGAAGTATCCGTAGAAATGTTCCGTGAGAAGTGTCCGTGATTGACCTAGTGCCAAAAACGACAATGATTCCGAATTTGCAGTAAAATAACAAATGTTTCATTTTTATGAATTTTCCGAAAATCAACAACAGGCAGCTTTTTTCCGACCGGATTGGTCCTTTAAGCGTTTACATTGTATAAAAAGCCAATTTTAGCAAGCCGCAGAATCTGTGTTATATGGCGTGCTGAAGTTGGTTCCGGGTTTAGCTACTCTAAATTTAATCCGAATGGCCACTTCGTCGGAAAATACAGATGCCCAAAAGCTCTTTCATACACTAACCAATGGCGACTATACAACATCCAACCACTACACCCAGTTCACTCAAAAAGTCCTACAGGTAAATTTGTTGAAAAAATTTTTATTTCATTTTTCTTTTAGATTCCCTTTCAAAATGTCTACAGCATAACGGAAAATGATTTAAACTTTGTTTGATGCTTTAGATTTTTTATTTTACAGGGTGTGCCAAACAAAGTGGATTTTTGTGATTTTTTGAGACCCGAAAATGTATTGCTCTAAAAATGACACCTCTATGGGTAATTTTATGCAGAGAATCGATTGCGCGTATTCTCGAACTCTAAAAATGCTTTCCTGACCCTGATTCAGAGAAAAATTGTGTTTTTGAAGCGAAAATGGTCATTTTTCTCAAGCTCAAAAACCTAACTTTTCCCTGAATCAGGGGAGCATTTTCAGGGTTCGGAAATGCGCGCAATCGATTCCCCGTATAAACTTACCACTAGAAACATTAAAAAACTTAAAAAACAAATTTCCGAGACCCGAAAAATCATAAAAGTACTTTTTTGTGGCACACCCTGTATATGATTCATGTCCATAAAAAGATGGCGTATTAAATTATCAATGTTAAACTTGTTCATATATTTGACTCATTTTTTAAAATAATTTTGTTCAGAAGACGGGAAGAAGAGAGGGAGGGATGGGGAAGGGAGGAGGGGAGGGGCGGGATGGAGAAGGGGGAGGGATGCGTAGGGAGAGAGAAAGAAGAGGGATGGATGGGGCTGAGGAGGAATGAGGACGGGGAGGAGAGAAGAAGAGAGGGAGGGATGGATGGGGAGATGAAGGAGGGTAGGTTTGGGGACAAGGAGGGGTGGGGAGCAAAAGGGATGAGGAAGAGACGTAGGGGAGAGAGAGTAAGAGGGAAGGGCGGGATGGAGAAGAAAGAGAGAGAGGGATGGGTAGGGAGAGAGGAAGGGGATGGAGGAAGGTCGGCTTGGGCGAAGGAGGAGTAGGGACGGGATGGGGGCAGAAGGGAAGAAGAGATGGAGGAGTGGAGAAGGGAGGAGAAAGTGTAGGGAATGGGGAAAGAGACAGAGATGTGGATGTAACGTTATCGTTATAACGAATAACTAAAAATTTCCAAGTTCGTTAAAATCCTACTACATTAAACGTGTAATGTCTGTCTGTCTTTGTGTCAGACGATCTCGGGAACACTTGATTTAAACCCTCGACGCTAAAACAAAAGTTGTAAGAGACGATGAAAGAAGACGATTGACACCAAAATCATCGAAATCGGAGATAAAATTTTTTCCTCATTTTTTGCCTTAGTATGATTGTAATGGTAATCATTTTCCTCTTCGAAACAGCCAGCACTCTGAAACGATAACTTTCTTGAACATCATTTTTTCAATAGGCTACGATCCCTTCGGCCACGCCCATCACCAATTTTTACACAAAAATTGATAAATTGTAGCGGTGCTACCAGCGATTCAGCATCTAAATCATCAGCCCTATATATGATTCAGCACGTTCTAAGGCGTTTTTTCGAAAAAAAGCCGACGATTTTTAGTCATTACGTGAATTCATATTTCTGTAAAATTCCAGGAAAACATAAAAAATTTTCAAGTAAAAATATTTTTATATTTCGCAATCTCGTGAGTAAATTGTTCTTTTATTCATCTACTAAACAAAATCCATAAAGTATCAAGAATCGGAGGGAGGACCACACTATGCTTTATAAAAAAATGTTTCAAAAATTTTGGGCAAAAACATAAGGGGGAGCTCTTAAATGTAGGTGAACCGATTGGTCAAAACCAGCGGCACAAAGTGGGTTTTGGTTTTTGAGGGGAAGGGAGTCCCCAAAAATTTAACTTGGTCCCTCCTTACGTTTTTTTAAAAATTTTTCAAAATCACCTTGGTCTCCCCTTATGGTTTTTCGCGACGATAGACGTGAAAATTTTTATATTGAAATCCTTGGAGGAAGTAAAAAAAAACCAGCTCCGCTGGCGAAAATTTTGTTGTTGCAAAATGCTTGTTTCTAAGCTGAAAATGCTCAGAAAATTACGATTTTTTGTTAATCATTTTAATTTTCATCAAAAACAGCCATTTTGAACATAGTGGAAAAACTATATATTTTTGAGCATCCTGATTCTGTATATCAACTTTGGCCGGAGCCTTAATACTCGCCGAGAAAATCGTATGTTAATTTGAAAACATAGAGTTTCGACACGAAAAACCTGATTTTCAGGGAAAAATAACCTCATATTCGGAATCTACAACACCGATTCTATAATACTGAAAAAGAACCGCGTCGAAAACGGCTTTTCTAGAGCACACGCGGTAAATCGCTTGTTGAAATCACCCATTTCATTTGGGTGAATTCACCGATAAATTTTTTTAAATTAAGTTTTTTCAACATGTAAAAGGGTTAAGAAACACTCATTTATAAATCTCTAATTTCGTTTAGGCTTTGATTTAGGCTTAGGCTTAAGCTTAGGCCTAGACCTTAGGCTAAGTGGGCTTAGGCCTAAGCTTAAAGGACCAGTCCAGTAAGTTACAATCATATGAAAAAATGATATATTCGAAAAGATCATGAAAAATGGAGCATTTTTTGTTTTTACGTCATGTTCTGAATCGTTGTAGAAAAGCTCTATTAACGCAAACTTTAAAACTTAAACATACAAGCTCTTCGTTGTAATACACAAACTTTTTTGAATTTTAAATCGATTTTTGCATCAATTTTTTAAATTTTCATAAAATAACATTGTAGCAATTTTTTATAGCTAACGAACAAAATGAACGAGACGAACAAAATGAAACCAAAATTATCCAATTTGAACATTGTTTTGGGTTATTGAAGTGAAAATTTTGATTCATGTTTTCGTTTCAATAACACAAAACAATGTTCAAATTGGATAATTTTGGTGTCATTTTGTTCTTCTCATTTATCTATAAAAAATGCTACAGTGTTCATTTTATGAAAATTTTAAAAATTGATGCAAAAATCGATTTAAAATTCAAAAAAGTTTGTGTATTACAACGAAGAGCTTGTAACAAATTCAAAATTTCAAACGCAATTATCTCGAAAACTATAACGATTCAGAGGTTGTCGTAAAAACATAAAATGCTCCATTTTTCATGAATTTTCCGAATATATCATTTTTTCATATGATTGTAACTTGCTGGACTGGTCCTTTAAGTGCCCCCCCCCCAAGTTCAGTAGCTCAAAAATTCACTTATTTTGGGTCCTTCTCTCTTCTCTTCTTTAAGAGTATCAAATTGACTTCAAGATTTTTTTGCTTTCTGCAAAACGTACAAGACATTTTTTGCTTTTTCTCTTCGAAAAATTCTTAATCGTTGAATCATTGCTGTGCTTTTTTGCCTATTGATTTTGTTTTTCATACATGAATAAATGAACAGCTGTTCTTGCTTTGCTTGCAATCATTGTTCCCGTGGTTTATTTCAATCCATTTTTTGCATTCATGGCTGCAGTTTCTCTTCATTTCATTTTCCATTAAATTTTTGATCGACATGCACATGAATAAATTTCCACAGACAAGTCTGGATTGTTGTTTGTATTTTGAATTAATATTAGGGGTATTTTTGTGCAAACTTGACGAGATGATTCAGCAGCATGGGGTTTTTTCTTCTTCCTTTTCCGGTATTGCGTTGGCTGCTATTGATTGCGTGATCAGCCGAAAAAGGATCGACTAAGAAGAGGCCTTTCGGTTCATTTAGGAACTTGTGTAATTCCTCCACTTAACAGGCGGCACTCTTACGCATTTGACATAATTTTAGGCGCGCATCTTTTTGCTCCGAATTTATTTAATTTTGTTAGGTTAAACAGGGTTAATCTGCGAGGTTTTTTGTTTTTGGTCTAAAAACAAAGAATTATACATTCGTTAGTTCTGGTTAGAGGTCACAATTGTGTCATTTGTGTTATTCGTATAACACAACACTTAAAGTAGGAATAATTTTCCAATTGTTATAATTGAATACTCGTTGAATTGTGCATGCAATGGGCCCATTAATGGGATTCATTTTTCATATAAACATGATGATATCTCATTTAGATGGATTCGTTTAAAAACTGGATTTTATGAATGTGTTATTTGTGATAACATCAAATAAAACAAACGCCACAACATTCAGTTTTTAAACACAAATCTGTCTATATGAGATATCATCATGTTTATATGAAAAATGAAGCCCATTGCGTGGGGCAATCCAACCAATGTTCAACCACGAAAATTGGATTTGGCTATAAAAATTTTTCCTGTGTTATGCGAATAACACAAATAACAACATCGCAAATATTTTTTTGTACTAAAAATTTTGTTTTTAAGAACCGGCTATTTCGGATCTTGTACCCCCTATAAGGGTCATCCGAAGAGGACGTTACTATTAGGCAAAATCTTTTGGCCTCAAGCGGGGTTTGAACCAGCCTTGAGGGGGACATGCCCTTTTTCTCTAAAAAATTTTTGCATTTTATTAAAACTGCTTTGATTAATGTTTTCCTATACATTTTTACTACATGTTTGTCATTAAACTGTCAAAAAAATGAATAGACAATTTTCATGTGCTGGTCTCTACGCGAATGATTCACTTTTTGATGTGCATGTGATGAAGGCATTAAATATAAAAAAGAGATAACTTTTAATAAACAATCAAAGAATGCTTAAATTAATCAACTTTATTTAATAATTAAGATTTCCGGTGTCAAAAGTGTTTAGTATAAAATGTTTTTTTGTACAAAAAATACTAACCAAATAATATTCGTATCGTTTTATTCGATCGTTTCATTTGAATTTGCCTGAATATTGACACGAAAACCCTGAATTTGGTTTCGTTTCATTATGTTGTTTCATTTGTATCGTTTCCTTCGTTCATTTCATTTGTATCGTTTCATTCGTGTCGTTTCATTCGTTCATTACATTTATGTTCTTTTCATTCGTTCATAACATTTATGCTCATTTCATTCGTTCATTTCATTTATATCGTTTCATTTGAATTTATCTGAATATTGACACGAAAACCCTGAATTTGGTTTCGTTTCAT